>JBBMJZ010012340.1:0-11284 GCA_037833815.1 Zingiber zerumbet | reverse complement strand
CTCCCTTCCCGTGCCGTCCTTCTCGCCAGCTGCGTCTTCCGCTCGACTTCCTGTGCTCCTAAGTTCCTGCACACTCATACACAGGGGTTAAACACAACGCAGGACCTAACCAACTTGGTTGATCACATCAAAACTACCACGGGGTCCAACATATAGTACAAGACTCAAGTTGGACTTTCACCATTGCCAAGATCACACTTGGACTTTTACTTGTTGTACTTGCATCCTACATACTCACAATACATATCAAATACAACAATAAACCTAACATAAACATTTGCCCAATCATCAAAACCTATGGTCACATAGATTGCTCTAACAGTTTGAACATCTTCTAAATTTCTAGTTTAACAACGTTTGAAGTGCTCCTATACCCATGACATTTAGGAGCGGTCTAAAACTATTCTTGCACTTAAAGAGTTTCAGAACGGTTTGAATCACTCCTGAATTTATAGCAACATAAGAAGTTTAAAATCATTGTTATATGTACAACATGTAAGATTGATTTCAAATTGTACCTACAAAGAATTATAGAAGTTATTTTTTAACTTTTACCAACGGTTATAAAAACCACTGCTATAGAATATAAAGACAACAATAAAAGGAGTGATTTTGTAATTGGTTGAAAAAGTGTAGGAGTGGTTGAAAACCACTTTTGAAAGTAAAAAAAAAAAGCACTCTTATACGGGTGTTTTTTAAAGTGAGGTTTGGCTCAACAAGGATATTCCTTGTCAAAATGTTCTCGTGGCTCGAGCGCACCGTCTTGAGGACATTCTCGTTCAGGGATGTTCTTGTAGTGTAATCTGCTATGAGGATGTTTCTGATCGGGAATGTTCTCAAAGTGAGAGCACTACTAAAGTCCTGCTTGATCTTTTCAAGGATGTTCCAATTTAGGATGTTTCCAAAGTGAGTGAATGATTGAAGTCCTATATGATCTTTTCGGAGATGTTCCCCAATGGGAATGTTTCTAAAATGAGTACATGATTGAGGTCTGTGTGATCTTGGTTGGGATGTTCTTGAGTAGGAATATTCTCAAAGTGAGTATACGGCTAAGGTTATGTATGATCTTTTCGGATATGTTCTCAAACGAAGATGTTCCTGAAGTGAATGCATAATTGAGGTTTTGTGTGATCCTCGTAGAAATGTTCCCGAGTAGATATGTTCCCAAAATGAGTATACGACTGAGATCTTATGTGATATTTCTAAGACATTCCCAAAGTGAGTGTACGACCAAGATCTTGTGTAATACCCATCCACCTCTTCTCGACATATGCCCATCTGGGTGTGAAGGTGAACAGTGTGGTCAAGCGCACCTGGGCAACCCGTGTAGCTCACTTTTAAGGACAAAACACTTCCCGCGCGGTTGATACCTTGAAGAGTGATTCCGAGGTATATATATCAATCCCTTTTCTTACTACTTAGAACCAAATATGTTAGTGGAGGAATTTGATTTTAGTTTTATATACAAATGTATATGTTTTCTCAAGATGTCTATCAACAACAGATAAATATAGCCAGCATGGTTAAGTTCATGAGAGTGTATGAGCTTTAATTACAAAGGTAGATGCTCAAATTCTTTTTATTATATTTAATGTAATAATTAATCACAGTGCATAAAGTATAATAATACACTTTATTAAAACACGAGTTTAGAGATAAATATAATATTTCACTTTGTAATATGGATTTTTTTTATACGTGATATAAAGTTAATTAATGTTTGGAACAACAAGCTAAGCTCACAACAATGCCCTATTCCCTTCTTCATCCACGCCCAATCTTATTTATAGCTCAATATATATGTCTATCAGATGAGATATATTTAGAAGTTTGATATTGATTCTATTTACCATTGACATTTATGTGTTTATATCAGTAAAATATTATATTTTCAAGAATTCTCAACATATCAAATTTATATTTACTTAATGAATAAGAATTGCTCCATGCTCGATGATCATCCTTCAGCTTATGGGCATCTGCAATGAGAAGTTTTTAAAGAAGTTTGTGTAATAAAAATATTGAAAAAAAATTCTAATTATTTTGAATGCAAGGTTTGAGATTTATAATTTAAGCGTGGTAGTAAAATTTTAAACTTGCTCTTTTATCATAAAATTAATAATATGGACAGGGTCAGTAATTAATGATGTATAAAAAAATTAATAATGTAGGTCGGTAAAAAAGTTGTAGGAATGTTTTTAGATACCCATCATCCCAAGCAAGACCTCCAATCTTCAGTCCCGTTGTCACCCCAAGTCCAAAGCTTCACGGGCTTCTTACTTATACTTGATATAGATGGTTATCCTCTAAACTTGATATCAAATCTTCAAGCTTATGATCATTCCAAGTTTTAAAAAAATAAAAAATATAAAAAAAAAACCTACATGACTCCGCATTTGACATAGATGCCTACCATCCTCCAAGTTTGATCTCTAATCTTCACTTTAGCACAATAAATCCTACACGCTTAACGCATCATATCAAATACACATCTAACTAAGATGGATTGCCAACACTTCAAATATAGTGATTAAGCTCAAGTACATGGAAGGAATTTTTTTTCCAAAAGGGCTCGTAATTAAAGGATGTTGGGCTTCTTCGCCACCCGCTGTGAGCGCTTCCCGATATGTCCTGGTGGCCAACCAGTCATCCCAAAGCTAGTTAATGATACTAACTGGATTTACCAAATTTTTTTTTTCCTTCCATGGAAAGAGTTAACATCACTATGAGTAAATTAAACTAAGCCTTGGAGTTCATGCAAAAGTATCGACATGCTCATAGAATCATATGATTTGGGTCCTCAATGGTTTGGCTTTGTTGTGATCATCTAAGCCGACAACTTCCATCTATAGCAGAGGATACCTCTTCCGAGACGATTTCTAGTCTAGGGGTGCAATTGGTATCCAACATAATATTCCATCTACTTAAAATGTTAAAATGCCATATATCGTCGACTTCAATCACTTGAGTTGATTTAGTGGGTTCCTAATTGAGTATCACATTTTATCATGATGTTAGATTGATGACCAAGAGCATAAATCCCGATGTTAATCAAGATCCTTTTATATAGCCAAAGCTTAAATGATCGTTAGGAGTATACTTGACAGATTTTAGCTTCTTGAAAAATAAACATATTTTTACGATTACAAATTTATTATATATTTTGAAATAATATTAATATTGAAAAATAATACCAGAAGCTTAACTGGATCATTTTTCATTCTCGAAGTATTCTTTGGTTTTGTTGTTGTATTTAAAAGAAACATGAACAATATAGCCATCCAAGCAAGATATACTTTTGTCATCTAATCTAAAAAAAATGGCATTTTAAAATCCAGATTCATATTGATTAAAGTTATAAGTTCTTCAGCGACAATGTAATATGACTTGCCACAAAGAAAATGAATAACCACATTCGACCTAATTGTATGGATTACATGCTTATCAAAAGCCCTCATAAACTGAAGACCAAAAAAGAATGCTAAGACAAGATTGATCAACAACACCGACACACGATGGCATCCAAGCAAGTGTAAGGTCTTGCTCTTGCTTGGATATCCTCCATAGTTGGCATAGCTTCTAAATCTCGTATGTTGTGACCAGAGCAACAGAAGGTGTACAAGTTTTTGCAGATGCCCTTGCTAAAGGGATGAACCTTTTCTGGAATTCCCCTACAATCATTGAAGGGAGCTGTGATATGCTTCAAAATGAAATCATCGTCAGCGGAAGTAGATAGAATGATAAATTGATACCTCAAGTACAAAATGCGTCGCCTTCTCACCATCTCGTAGGTAGTCTGATTTGTCAAAGCTAAATAGCTGAGGTAAAATGCATTAAAACAGTGAAATTAGTGGGATATCTAGGTCATGTGCAAGTCATTTTGAAGAGGCTTGATGACGAAAACTTGAACACCAACATGCTAAATCAAACAACTTCGGTTGATAGCTTTCTTTAATAGAGGATTGCTGGTTGTGTGGTTTGAGTGTCAATCAAACATGCAACACGCCAAGATAACAGTATATTTTGTGTTTCTTCTAAAACAAAGTGGTAATAAAAATAAAATTGTAATATGGAAGATATTAGAAAACATTCCCAGTGAAAGTGCCTGTATGAAGACAATTGTATGAGATGGATCCAGTGCAAACTACAAATGTCTTGTAGCTTTTCAACTAGTGGCAAGCAATCGACTGATGGGTATCAACTCCAGAAAGATCTACTTAAAATTTTGTTTCATGGAGGAGATTATTTTAAGGGTTCTAGAAGCCACAAATCAGATAGATAACAAATTATATTTTCATGCTTATAGTCTATGTTTATTTAGTGCTTCTTCTTAACCCTAGAATCCTATCCTAAGCCTCTTGTGATCCTTGGATAATCTGTAAGAGGTTTCTCCACCTTTGACACTTAATTGAAGAGGAGAAAGTATACAGGATTCCGGAAGTAATCTACCAAATAGATCATAGGCCATGGATAATGGATTAGAAGCCTGCGAGTAGTTGAACCATGTAAACGCTTGTCTCTATGGTATGTGCTTATGTTTGCTTATTTTCCATTACTAACTTTGTGAATGTGATCTGTTGGGACCGCAACAAGAGTATAGACTTCTTACTCCCGGCATGAACAATATGCCCACCATGCAGCTGTCTTATACCATGAGGCCTTCTCTCGCCAAACTTCTTATCCCTAGGATGCATTGAGCCCTAGGCTCTCTTTCTGTGTCATCATTCTCGCTCTTACTTATCCGCCTCCAACCATCTCTCCCTTTAAGCTTCTCATTCCTTAGATACACCTAGCTCTCGACTCTCTTCTCGTGTCATCCTTTATAATTTGCTTACGTAATCCACTTCCTAGGCGCATCCACACTCTCATGCTCTTCATCTTGTGGTCTCTTGGGTGTTTTATACCACCCTTCTCCGATCTACATGGACTTAAGCTATCAAGTAAACACGACCCTGACCACGCAAGTCATCTCCAAGTCTATATCCATCGAGTCCATGCATACTCAAACACATATCAAATCACATAGTAAAGCCTAACTTAAACCTTTTGCCTAAATATCAAAACCTATAGTTACACCGGGCCACTTAGGACATGATTGCACCAACACACATTTCTTTTAAACATGCAAATCTAATTATGGTACATAATTGAGTATATAGTTTGTAAGACTTTGATAAGTTAGGGCGATCAAATGAGATGTCAAGACAGCATTGTGATAAAGTGAAAATGGAACAAAAACCTACTGATCTACTGATCTTACCTGTGAAAGAGGAGCAGCAGATTGAGAAAGATGAGACAAAACACCAAAGCAGATAAGAGCACTATAACAATGAAATCCTTCCACCTGATAATGACATTCCAAGGAGACAACTTAGCATCCCAAAGCATTTATAAAGGTCAGAAGCTTATATTAATTGTCATAACCATAACCTGTGTTGTATTTCTGATTAAAAATGTAAGAAGATCAGAGATAGCTAGACAATGTTTCCTAGGAGATGAGCAAAAAAGGCAATTAAGACACTATTTATCAAGAAAAATCTTACCAAGCCTTCTCAATTTCTGAGCGCAAATAGGAGATGTATAATACAACTGTCCAATAGCAAAGGATTGTTTCTAGAAAAATGTACCACCTAAAAAATGGAAAATTCAATCAGCTATCAACCAAGAAAGTCATTGTTGAAGTGGCATGTGAAAAGGTGAGTTCAGATAACACTAAATTGATATTCCACAAATCAGAAAATAGTTCCTTTCAGGTGTGTTAGCAATATCAAGGATTGACTAACTTCAAACATCGATCTATGCAGCAGGAGCAAAAAAAGTTTTCTTTACAAAAAAAGGCTTAGACAATAAACAACTATAATAATCATTAAGCACTAAAGATCATCAATTTGCAAAAATGACAACTGATCTAATTTTACAAGAAAAAGAAACCTAAATCCTGTAAAGCAGTTGAAAAGGAATTTAGACGATCATGAACAAAAAAATAAAAAAAATCAACCAAATAGATAATATAATTTTAGATTTATGTTAAAGTGAAGTCTTATGGAGGGACCAATTCTAACTCTTTAATAATTTAAAAACTAGAAAGAGATATTTATAGAGACATTCTCAATATTCAATTGCAAAAGATTGACCACCTCAAGTAATGCCAAATAATTTCATGAGTATGGAGTTGGATGTCGTAAAAAGAGTAAGATGATCAATGCTCCAACATGATACTGGTGGACTCACCAAAATCGGCAATGATTTCCTTGCCCAACACAAGTTCCTAACCACACACAGTGATGATCAAATTGAAGGATGCATTTGTCACAATCATGGCAGTGCTTTGCACGTGGAGGCTGCAAATACACACCAAATGTTGGAAAAAATTTAGATGCCAGATGTTGAAGAAACTTAACAAGAAAGTAAATAAATTGATAATAATTCCGATAGATAGGAACACAAAAAATTCACATTAGCATAAAGATCAGTGATAATTTTTTTATGCAAAAAAAAATTTGGTGGTGCTTTTCCATCAAGAAGTTTCAGTTATATCCTAAACTAATACAACTAGTTTCAAAGAAACAGATTGCACAAATGCAATTTAAAAAAAAATGAAAATAAATATAAGAACAATAAACAATGAAAGTACAGTCTATGAACCAACAGGATCAAGAATTTTGGGGGCTAAATTAATAAGACAAACTCAAAAAAAGAGCTCCAAACAGTCGAACTCAGAACAACATGACTTATTACCTATGTCTAAAGGAATAAGAATTTTGAAGGTGTTATATATATAAGTTATTAAACACAGCCACAGAACTTTGGCATGCATATAATCAAGAAAAACAGATATTATATTATGCAAACCTTTTAGGCATTTGAAAATAGGAAATAGTCTAAAACAGTATTTCCAAACATTAATGAGCCAAAAAATTTCTAGGGAGATAGGTATGATTAGAAAAAGGTAATCAAGGGATACCTGAACAATATTGCAGTAAGTGCATGTCCAATTTCTGTTCAAACAAACAAAAAAAAAAACAGGTTAACTAGTAAAACAAAATATCTAAAATAATCATTCTTGGTTGTCAATGTACAGATCACACTTACTAGGTAGAGAGGCAAAACAAATGATTATGCAAATGATAAAATCCTAGAAGAATATGTAGAAGTAACTTGGCAACAACAGACAAAATGTATTCATCTCCTCTTTGAAAATTTATATCCACCTTTGCCTTTCCTAGTGTTTATCGAGCCTTGAGATTTTTGTCCATCTAAGACTCTATGGATATAAACAAAGCCTAGTGGAGTGAATATATTGTTGTATGCCTGTTATGAAATAAATTGGTACTTGACATCATTATTAGCTTGTGACTCATTCCTTGATGATCCTCTATCTAAAACCTCTAACCACACCCACCCAGTCTATCAAATGTTGGGCTGATGACAATTGATGATCTGAAATTGGGCATCACTCATAAGTACATAGATAAGGATGCTCATTAAAGTAAAACTAATGTAGTTAAGTACTTCGAGCATCACTCATGACAAGTACATAGGCAAAAATGCTCATTAATGTAAAACTAATGTAGTTACGTGCTTTGAACTGGACAATTTTCTTATTGGAAAAAGAGAGAGAAAATGTTTTTATGCATCATCTCCACTCTAGCACAATAAAATGCACATGAATGTGTACCACAATACACATATTACATCCATGTTATCTTTATACGTCCTGCATGTCTTCATTGTATTTTCATCACTCTCTTGTTGTCCATTCTATATCATATTTTTCCTATGATACGAACCAAAACACACTCAGTGATAAACATCCATAAAAGATGAGCAAAAAATAAGCAGCGCATAATATGATGTTCTTACTGCAATACCTGATGGCGGATCCAGGAGGATACAGGTCCATAACAAGCTGCGACCATGATGATGAAGTCAAGTGGGTAGTTTGTGCTTCAAGATGATAGTTAGTCATGGGGTGAATTATATTCCCATCTCTTGAGTTGGACTGCCTTTGCTTGATCATTGAAAAAAAAAAGACAAAGAAGTAAGGAGTCATGTTTCAACTGCATAACATAGACATGGCCTATGGTCTTACTTCAAAATTGAAGACGGGTTGTTAAAAGTGGTTGGCATTCCATTTGCTGCCTTCATTGCATCAACAACATAACTAATACATGAGAATGCAAGAGTCATCTAAGGACATTTATGTACGACAAAAAAAGATGGTTTTAAGGATGAGAAGTATGATAAGACAATATGTTGTTACCCTGGTGAAGAACAAGAAGTATAGAAATATTGAAATAATGATGCTGCAAAAACCACCAAGTATGCTGCAGTATACCTAAAAATAGGAAACCAAGGTGGAGAATCACCGTTAAATAGGAGAAAACTAAATCTGAAAGGAGTGTGGCCAACACAAGTAACAAAAGAAAATAACAAAAAGTGAGAACACTACAATTATCCTTATGTCTTTGGAATGTAAAATAAATATTATAACCATGAATCACCATAATTTAGGAATAAGGAAAAAAAATTATCTAAAAACTTATACAACTTGGAATTGTGGCAAATAAATGGCACTTGCATTTATGTCAAAGTAGTATAATTTTACTTTGTACTGCATGTAAAGATACTTAGTAAAAGAGGAAAATAAAAAGCATACACAGATAACAAGAGAACATTTGTCCAGCATAAGAGATTCCCGTACCCTAACTTGGAAACCATGGAAGAGAGATCAGTAGACCTTTTCATCAAGGTGTGTTTCACATAGATTAAGAAGTACATAAATGTCCTAATTGAACTTCCTACAAAGCTAACTGAAAAATCAAGAATAAGATTACTTTTGTACTTGCAGTTCTCAAGTGGAAGAAGGTAATGATCTATCATACATGTTAAGGCATTTCACCATACAAGAATTAAGAACAGGCCAACATAAAGCTAGATTCCCTCACATCCTTGAACACTAACTTTTACTGTCAACAATTTGTGGTTTACATACAGCACTTTAAGCTGACGTTAGTCAATCATAAAATATATAATGCCTCATTCTTGTAAGATAGATATTTTTCTACTTTTGATCTGGGGTTTAACCTATTGTAACATTTATATCAATAAAAAATTTAGAATAGAATATTAAATTTGAAGAAATAGATTTCGTTAAGTCAAAGCTAATTGCATTATGTCAGCTTATTTGGTCTTTTCATATTACTTATTCTTTGAGCAATTTTGATATCCCCATGGCAATCCCAATTAACTAAGAAATTGACAATGTTGGATATTATCTCTATTAGGTGGGCTTAATTGTAAGTCGTACATATGGCTACGAACCAAACTCGTATAAAGTGAACTAACTTAAGTTTATTGGAATTTGGATTATTAGATGCGGATTTAATGTCTAGAACCCTTTAGCCCGATTCATTATCATCTATGAGTTGATAACAAATTGGAACGTCTATATAAAAGATTGGTCCCCAAGAGTTTAGGTGATATTGACAGAACCTTCGTTCCCCATTAACGAGAGTTTGTGGCGCCGTCAACCCTAATACCTTTGGAGGATCTCTCCTGTTGCTTCCGCCTCTTCTTTCTTCCACAGGGATTCTTAGACGACGCTAAAAGACAAGGATCATGCCTCTACAATCATGTTCCTTGTCATGTTTATGCTTTTATTCTCTTTGCCATGATATACGATAAACAAGATCCATGCTCATATGTTCTTATGTTTCTTATTATGAGTTCTCTTCGGTTCATAGAATTCATGCTGTTTAGGAATTAGGATTCATGAGAACTCACAATTGGTATTGCCTAATTGTTTTTCATGGCAATACTATTTGTTTTTCATCGATCCTTTGTTTTCATGTTAGATTCAATTTGCTAGTTGTGATCGTCAAACTTTTGTTAAGAAAACCTATGAAAGGTTTGATCTTCTAGGTTTTTCATAATTTTCACAAAGAACACTAAGAATAGCAGGGAACGCGTCTTCGTGAAGAACCACCCCATTCAACCTAATTTTGGGTCAAATCGCGATGAAGTAATCGATTGCCAAGGTCGGGCAATCGATTGACAAGCCTAAATCAACGAACCGAACTGAAGGGTATCGATTGACTCAATCAATCCAATTGACACCAATCAATTGCATTGATTTTTCAATTGATTGGCACAACAAGATTGAATCACAGGATCGTTTTTCAATCAATTATAGGTTCGATGGTAGTCGTCAATCGATTGGTGATTGTCACCAATTAATTGAAAGCTTTAAAGTCGAACACAGAAGCGATTGGAATCGATTAAAACATGTCATTTTGCTAATCGATTAACATCTTTAAATCATGGCAGAATCGATTGGAATCGATCAACCTATATCAATCGATTAGAATTTTATCCATTCGATCACCAACCTTTAAATTGTGACAGGATCAGCTTAATCGATCAGTCTGATCGATTGATGTGGCTAATCGATTGGTGATTTTCACCCATTGATTGCCAATACAGAAATCAATTATTGAAGGATTTTTGATCAATTAAGGTTGGCATGAAGTCTCAATCAATTGATGAGTCAAATGTCGAATACAAAAGGTTTTTGATCGATTAGCCAGATCGATTGGTTTGCACCAATCGATTGGTACTCATCATCAATTGATTGATGATTCTAAAGTCCCATATAGACTTTCAAATCGATTGTATCATACCAATCGATTACCATATAGGTTTCAATCGATTGATAAATCTTATTTTAAATTATCAAGGTTAATCAAGTGCTTATCTGTTCAGTTAAAGCTCCTATGGGTTTCTTGGATATATCTACATATGTGCTACTAAATTGAACAATTGTGTCGGCCCAAAAGAAGGCACATAAAGTAGGTTTAGTACATTTTATGTCGGTAGACGTATATCTATACTAAAAGTAATTAGTTCAAAGGGAATTATTTTTATGCCAGATATATGTTTCTAAGTAGCCTACAACTATGGAACAAAATTTATTTTGTTTAGATCACAAAATAGGTTGGCCCAAAGGAAGGCATATGGTGTGACTGATTAAGGTTGTTATAAGCTATGACACAATTTATAACTCATATAAAGTGTCAAATTATGTGCATAATGGGTCAGGTAAAAGGAAAGCTCATTATGTGGCCAATTAAAATTTGAGTTATATTAGAGAGTGTCGCTACTAAATTATATTTTAGTCCAAAAATACAATGTTGTATTAGGTATCCCATAAAGAACCCATTTATATACATTTAAAATTTTATTTTATTTGAATAATCTTATGTTTTACTTATACATGTTCTTG
>JBBMJZ010012330.1:0-11285 GCA_037833815.1 Zingiber zerumbet | reverse complement strand
GTTAGTGTTGAATCAATTTGATATCAGAATCAAATTCTTTCATGTTCAATACTCTTCCTTACCTACACCACTTCATCCTAATTCCTCCTTGTTGTTCCCTTCTTCCATTTCAATCCTTAAGTGCTATTCACGAGAAGGCATCCCTGACCCAACTCGTCAGCCTTCATCACTAGTGTTTCTCTTCCTTTTCTCCAACCTTCTTGGTGCCACCTCCCTCCTATTACCTCACCATCATATTGCATGCCCATCATCCCTTACCATCACCTTTTTTGTTTTTTCTTGTTCTCACTATCTCCATATGCTACAAGCCATTTAGGCCACCAAAATACTTTCCCAGTCCTCACGGCTTGTTAATACAACCTATATAAGTTATGCTGATTGGTATGCTATGACCTCTACCAAGCCAGCATGATTGAGCAAATGAAAGCTCTTTAGAGCAGCTTAAATTTTTGGCAAGTGCTCAAATCAACCTAGCCCAATATGGACAACCACTTATCGAGCATTGGCCTGAAAAGAGACTGTAAATTCATAGAAAGATACATTCCAAAACATTTTGCTGATGAACAATACTATAAATGGATAAGTCTAAAATATTCATACTTTGTGTTGCATGATACTAATCTCAATTTGAATAATTACACAAGCATTGCCATATTAGGGAAAATCTAGGTGCACCCTTGTTCAAAATGATCTTAGGCCAAAAATTCAGATAGAAGGTATATTATCTTCACTTACTAGGTGAGGCATACCATAAAACTATCAAAACTGAAGATTGTTTTAAGCATATAAAATCCTACTATAAAGAAATATAGGGAATACTACTCTACACTTTAAATAACACATACCAAAGACACAAAATCAAGTTGAAAAAAAAAGTAAATTATATACTTTAGAGGCAATATTTGGAGCCTCTGGTTTACTTAAATCCCAATAAACTTTGGCTGATGCATACAGTTTATCTCTAAATGCATCCTTTGTTATTTTAAAAGCATGCCTATAAATTTTAATGGGATTTTGGTAGTCTCACCTAGCGGTCTTTTTCTTGATAATATTGAACCATTAATTGAACCACAAGACCTAAACCTTAGACCCCTGATGAATTAACCCTAGAGAAGATCCAAATGATTTAGGATTTATTCTAGAAGATGCCCTTTGACCTTAAAAGATACCCTAATGATATGATCTTCAAAGAGTTTTTATTAACTTGACTTCTTTGAAGAACAATCAATATGATGCTAACCATTACTTAGGTAGATTATAACTTATTTGTGCAACCTAGAAATATAGAAAAGGAATAGGAAAAAATAAGAATGCATGACTTCTATTTGATAATTAAGAAATTATTTAAATTTTCATTAGTAGATGCCCTTTTGTGGCTATTTATAACTCTAAAATTTGTTTGCTTAAGATACTTTTCTTTTCTACTACTTACCACGACATTGATATTTCTATTTCTACTCAGCTAGTATAAGGAGCATGCATCATTAATAGGAACAAAATTATACTGAATTATTATTATTTTATTATTACACTCATACCCTACATATACCAAAAGGTAAAGTTGTTGTCATGTGACCAAAAGGTCATGGGTTTGAATCCTGGAAACAACCTCTTGCAAAAAGCAGGGTAAGGCTGCATATAATGTATCCTTCCCCGGGACCCCGCATGGTGGGAGCTTCGTGCACCGGGCTGCCCTTTTTATAACCTACATAGACTAAAAGAGCTTCATATAAATGCGTTCATTAATCTACACAATCTCATAATTAGTATTCATTCCACTCTTAGCCTGAGCAATGGTGATTTTAGTCAATATTTATCGTACTTATCTAAACATTAGTTCAATTTTTGAATTAGTGGATTTGTTAATTTATTAGTAAACATTCAAACCTTCATTTTTACATGCAGACTTTGTTATAGATCATACTTCTTTGAATTTGGTACTGGTGATATGGTCTTTAGTATTAACATTTGCACACTGCAAGATTATTCTGGAGATGGACATCTTGCTCCATAATTAGTTGTGGCATTTCTTATTTTGAGAGAGCAACTAAAACTGACAAGAATAAAGTAGGCACAATTTTCTCAAGAACTAGAAGAACCACAATACATCAATTTTTCATTCATTAGAAAGGTTGACAAAGGAGAGTTAATGAAAAAATCTTGCTAAACAAAGGTCATAAAATTTTTCCTTACATTCGGATACCATGACCCAAGAAAATGTAGATAACTTGCCTAGAATTGGTATTTCCTTGGTAGGAAAGAATAGTGCAAATTAAGAATTTAACTTCTAAAAGGATTATTTTGCTAATTCCTCTTGTCAAGGAGGATAGGTTATTTAAGGTAGTTTTGGTAATTGTCTTATTAGGGATTGTAAAATTTTTTTGGGGGAACTTTAATTTAATTTGTTTATTTTCTAATTTTTAATTTAGTTTATTTTCTAGTTTGATTGATTTCTTTTAGATTTTATATTTTTCTTTCATTATATTTTCATTTGTTTGCAACTTTATTTGGATTAGAGTATATAAAAAAAGGATGTCAAGCTTAAAAATCTTTGCATAACAAAATTTCATGTCAGTTTGGATTCTGTGACGTTTATTTCTTTGTGCGGATTGTTAATTCTTCATGTTACATCAAGTGGTATGAGAACTTTAATTTACTTCCAGACTATATTATCGTGTCTGAACATGCCATCAACCTAGTGTGTCATATCTATTTTATTAAAGTATATATATACAAAGTTAAGGTAAATGCCACCATCAGAGGAGACTGCAAACTGTATACTGAGTGAAGTCCAGGGGACACTAATAAAAATTTGTAATTTACTAATGATCCTCTTTCACTCTGTACGTATATGGATAAGTGCTTTATTGTGAATATCTATTAGCAATTCATCCTTGCATCAAATTCATATATTTGTATATAGAATGCTTTAGAATTGTTAATTTTGATCATGCTTAATTGTGATGATGTATTTTACTATAGTCTACATTATTTTGATACATTGTCTTATTTGTTTCAGTCCATTTGTTCAGTATCTATCTTTAGAAATGCTTAATCAGAGGCATTAATATATTGTCTGCAAATTTTGTCTGCATTGGTTTACTACTGCAATACACTTGATTCCCTGGGTAACTTAATATTTGAACTGTCATACAGCCCTGGAAAATCCATTGGTGTGAGCTCAATTCTTCTAGGTTTGGTATTGGTCGGAAGAGCCGCCTTCATATTTCCACTATGTTTAATTTCCAATTTTAAGAAACCTCAGAATCAAAAAATTTCCTTTAAGCAACAAGTGAGTTTTTCTTCAGTGCTTTCTCACTAAACTTATTTTTTGAACTTTCATTCTCGATCCTTTTTGAACATACATTACTTATCCACAGGTTATAATTTGGTGGGCTGGTCTTATGAGAGGCGCTGTGTCAATCGCACTTGCTTATAACAAGGTCCTCATGATTAATGACCACTTTCTATAGAAGTAGCATTTTTTGTAGATTCATAATTATACTGACTATATCAGGCAATACTGATTTTATGATTTTAGAACAAGTGATCTTCTTCTATTGTTTTTCATTTTATGAAAACAAAAGCAACTGATATGGACAACGGCTTAATCTGAATGATAGCTATAATACAAGAGAAAGTGATGGTTGAGGCATTGCTATATCTACATACTTTAATATTTGTGTTTATTATCATCTATCCATAAGTTTGTTATATCATATTTGAACTTGTTTGTGGGAAAATTAGATAACAACCTAGAATGAGGGGCAAACAGTACACTTCCTGTAGTCTTGTTTTAGTTGTGTTCTTGTCTCCTTTATTATTTGGATGATGGTTGAGGGAATTTACATTACATTTACGACCACACACAGAGAAATACATGCATAGCATCCAAGTACTCTGCCATACAATTATTCGTGCTTCATATCATGCCACAATTGCTCATCAAATCTTTAATCTTTATGCTGACAAATTGTTGATGCTTTTTCAGTTCACCAAATCTGGCCATACTCAACAGCGTGGAAATGCTTTTATGATCACCAGTACCATCACAGTTGTTCTTTTCAGTACAATGGTAAGGCTTCTGTTTCATTGTATTGTGGTACTAGTCACTACAATAGTGTGTCATAGCTCAATTGTCACACCATCTGTTTATTATAATAAGCATTAGGTTTTGCACTTAAGGAATATTACCATTCTCTCAAGTTAGTGCTAACTGATTATAAATTTCATCATTATTGTTTTTGGAATTTCTTCTGATGGAGCTTGCCATTCTAACAAATGTGATTATGATTGCTCATGTCAAAGTGAAAGTTCTATTGTACTTTTGCAATTTTGGTTTATGACTTCTCATTTCATTGGAGTTTTTATTGAGATTAGTAGTCAGAAATTTATCTATGTAATTTTGGAGATGATTTTTGTGAGAATAGTATATCATGTTGAGCTGAATTGTTTTTTTGACTGTGTTAACAATATAAATATATATATTAGTCCCTTTCCCATCAGTTCAAACTCTTGGGATAAATGATTATCCAATCAACTTTAACATGCTATAGAAGAGAAGATCGAGAGTGTGAATCCCATCTATGTCAAACAAAAAAAAATCTGCTTAAATTTTTTTGAGTTGGGAGGTCTAGATCAATTAAGTTAAATACCCCGCCCACCACCCACACATGAAGGGGGAGTGCTAATAATATAGATATGTAAATTGATTCCTTTCCTTAAATGGTGAACACCAAGAAGATTTGAATTATCTTTCCTGAATGAGTGTTGAAACCTATATCTCTGATTTTTACTATATTAAGTCACATCGGTTAGTGTATTTTCTGCAATGGATTTTGTACTGATATCTCCGCATTTTGCTAGGTGTTTGGTTTTATGACTAAGCCTCTTATTTACTTCTTGCTGCCTCCAAGCTCTAAACACCTCACCAGATCTCTCAGCATCTCTTCCGAGCCATCGAGTCCAAAGTCCTTCCTTGTTCATCTACTTGACAATGGACAGGGATCTGAGGTTGAAACAGTGCAACCTGTGCCTCGTCCAACAAGTCTTCGCATGCTTCTGACAGTACCGAGCCGCTCTGTTCACCATTACTGGCGCAAGTTTGATGACGCCTTCATGCGCCCGATGTTCGGTGGCCGAGGTTTTGTTCCATTTGTTCCTGGTTCACCTGTTGAGCGCACTGTCAATGCCTGGGAGTAAGCCTAGAGCTAGAGGATTGCCATTGCTGGTAGTAGTTCATTTACTTGGTTCTTCAGGGAAGATGATCAGATGAAAATCAACTGTGGAATTTCTTGATTTATTCTGTGAAATCCAAACTTTAGCACTAGAGCTTGTATATGGAAAAGTTCATGATATCGGAGTGCATCTCATCAGCACCTACTGTATTTATTTTGTACCATCATCTATTTTGTATCAACTTCTATTATAATCTGTAGAAGTGTGTATATTCATCACTCCAAAAGAAACTGACTCACATGGAGTTGTTTTCTTGTATGTTCTACCTTTTTGTTAGTTGAGTTTCTGAAGCTGCAAACATAATACTGTACTATGAGATTGGCAATCACTTATCTAAGTTTAATCTTGCGAAAAGTGGCTACTCCCTGCTCCATTTGTTTGTTCCTTTTATGTGTGCAGAGTGGATGAAAAAGAAAAACCTTCAGAAAAGTTCTCCTGTAAAGTTTCAAATGGTGATGCATTTGGGCTGAGCCCATCTTAGCGTACAGCAATATCCATGCCAAGAGGCTTATCTCTGGATCTTCTGTTTGTTAGGAGCGTTGAGACCTTTTGTTTATTGGGTTATCCGATCAATCATGATCTATTAGAATTTCTCGTCTATGGCATGTGTATTCAACTTTTAATTATTTTAAATGATTTTTTTTATAGATTTTAAAAGTAGAGGTATATTTAATCTAGAATTTTATAAACTCTAAAGAAATCTAATGGTATTCAAATTGAATTTTTAAAAATACTCTATAAAATTTTTTTGGTATTTAAAATTTTAATAGATTTTTATGGATTCTTTTAGAATTCCTTGGATATAAATTTTAACCAATGAGAGTTCTTCAAAATACTTGGTACAAGTTTAAATATAAAATAAAAAGTCTTCTCCTCACCCTTGAGATTTCGATAGACTTCAAATCGTTTTAATTTTTTATGAATAAGTTCTTTCTCTTTCCGCTCCTCGATTTTGATTATTTCTTTGAGCCTCGTTCAGAGCCTGCCAATACAATAATACACAGTCCAACTTGATGCATATTCAGCAAAGAATCTAGCACTTTGGCTCACAGTTCTAAGCCACAGGCTTTTTTCCCTTATCAGATGTCGTTACCTTCCGTTACACAACTATACATGTTTTTTTAACTTTATTTTTTTTTACGTTATTTTAGTTTATGATTTTTTTAATTTTACGTTTTTTTTTTAAGTTTATGATTTTTTCTTAATATTTTCTTAACGTATACTAATTTTTTTAGTTTACCTTTTTTTTTTTGTTTTTTTAGTTTATGTTTTTTATTTACCGTTTTTTAGTTTTTCGTTTCCGTCTTTTTTTAATATGTTATTTATATTTGGTCTGATTTTATAGGTATATATTTTTTAGTGGATGGTGGATATTCAAATCGATATCAATTTTTGGCTCCATTTTGAAGTATGCAATATCATCTCCAGGAATTCACTGCCAAGTTCGCCACCCAGAAAATGAAAAGGAATTGTTTAACCTTCGTCATGCCTCCTTGAAGGAATGCCATTGATAGGGTATTTAGAATATTTAAAAATCATGATTTAAAATATTCAAAACAGCTCCTCTATTTACATATACTACACAAGTCGAACTTATTTTGGCTTATGTCGAATTGCATAATTTTCTTCGCAAGGAGTGTTGTTCTGATGAATTTCCAGTTGAACCAGATAATGAAGCTTCATCATCCTTACCGGAACAAGTTCATGGTGTCGATTGCTTTGATCAATTATTTGATACTCAAGAACAACAATGAGCAAATGTCAATGCATGGAAAGATACAATATCAAATCGAATGTGGAGCGATGTTTATCATATTGACAAAAACGAAACTTAAGAATTTTTCTTTCTCATAAATCCACAAGTTTCCATGAAAAAATTTATAAATATATATAAAAGTCTTACAAAAAAAGTCTATAAAACTCCATAAAATATTTTTCATAACTACGCGAGATTCTATATCAGTTAATAAAAATCTATCAACTCTATAAAAATCTATCATTAAAATAAAGTCAATAAAAATTATTCAATTTCTTAATTTACTCAGACTTTCTCCATCTGCCAACTCATAACTCTTGCTGAAATTTTTCTGTCAATGTCCATCAAACTTCTCTATCTGTCAAGAATCTGATTAACCTCAAGTTACTTGATTATTTTCACTCGCCGTTAGTTGTAATAACACGTATTTGATAATTGCACTCTAACAAATATATAAGTGATTCTGTCTTAAATTATGAAGTTGGATCAGCAATTAGTTGACTTTAAAGTTGATCGGAAAAAGACCTTAACCAGGAGAGCATGTAGAACCACAAAGAGGAAGGAGAAGATGAAGCGTCAATAAGCCGAGCAAAGGGTCTTTAATGTAGCTATATTCAAGTCAGCGAAGTGAAAGAGAATACAGAAGATGAACACTAAATGTTGAGATTGCGTGAAGTGAAAAATTATACTTGTACCCGCAAGGCTACGATCTTTTTATAACACTTTTGTAATTCTCACATTAATTGACATATCAAAATGTAAGATATGTCAAATTCATGTATCTTTACTGTATTGTACTGTCTTATCGTCTATACGTTACTTGTATCTTATATTCTGTACAAATATATGGTTCTACGCGCCTCTGACAATTTCACGCGCAACACTAATTATGAAATAAGTTTGTGAGTAGAATAACCCTTTGGACTTTCTAGGCCTAGCCCAATCAATGGGGTGAGATAAGGGGTTAGAAAAAGCGGACCTAGTTGTATGATTATTCATCTTATAGGGAATTGAGAGGAGCATAGCCCCGTGAATCGGAGATGATCGAGAGGATGAGTTGGAGATACTATCGGGAGGATGAGGGGAGTCAAGCCTCATGAATCAGAGATCCGATCGGAAGAATAAGAGGGAGAAGAGTCCCTGGGATCGGGATGATCTGACCGGAAAAATCACTCAGGTTGATTCTACGTGGGGATCTCCTATATCAGTATATCAATAAGCAAACAAAACATTAGCACAACTTAAATCTTTTATCAAAGTCATCAAGTTCATTTGATCAAACTCAATCACCCTTTGTCCAACACATCAAAAATCATTTGATTGAACACAATCATCCTTTGTCAAACACATCAAAACCATATGATCCAACTCAACTATTTTTTTATCAAACACATCAAAATAATTTAATTGAACCATCAACATATTATTCTTTCATTGTACACTATATATACTTTCCCATATGATTATCTATAGTTTTCTAATTTACCTTTCTACATATGATTATAGGACAGACCCTGTGAAGACATTCAGAATTCACATATGAGCTTTTTATTATATTTCATTATACACTATGGTCTTTATAGTAGATTATCTTCTCCTCCCCAGTGGACTTGTCTTCATAGTTAAAATCATATGTAAATTCTATGATTTCTCCATTACCATCTAGTTAAATCTTGATTTACTTCTATTTTTTTTTTTCTTTTCACCATCTAATCTTAATGTGTGTTGCTAAATTGCATTGCTTTCTATTAATGGGCTGGCCTATTTAGCTTTGTGTGGGTTGGACACTAAATATTTCATTATGGGCCGGCCCAAGCATGATTCATAATGTCATACTCAGCCATCCAACATAGACAAGTTTAATTGTCCCTATTGGCTCGGGCTGTAAGCCAGAAATATTTTTTAAAAAATAAAAAGAAAAAAGAAAACAGGAATAATTCAAAAAAGAGAAATCATTATTTTAAAAATAGAAAGTAGAATAAAATAAAATATAAAAACCATGAATGTAAAATATATATATATATATAGTAAAATTAGAAAATAGAAAAGGTATGAATTTGAGGAAGCGATTATGTATAAGTTAGAAAAAAATATATTAATTAAAAAATTAATATTTACATGTTTATATTATTAAATATTTATTTTAATCCAAAACAAAAATTTAATATTTATTTTAAATTTGTACAAATATATCTCAAATTAAAAAAATATATTTATATTTAGACTTTAATTAAATCTAAACCTTTTGACTTTCTACCTAGCTTGTCTATGTACCCAAGGACGGATCCAAGAACAGAGGTGCACTCTAAGCACCAAAATACCAAAATAAAATAAATAAAGAGAAAAGGAAAAAAAAATATACATCAATATAATACTCTTTGATGCATGTCAAATTGTAGGTAAATCATATGATTTAATTAAATCATATATAAATTCAGACATTGGCCCGAATAAATTTAATGTTCAGATCAACATGGGTCAAGCACTTAAACTATAAAATTATTATTTTAAAATTTATTTATAAATCTTAAGTAACGAGAACGATCTGATTTGAGTCAATGAGTAATGATATATTTACAGTGGTATCTACTTAACTATTTAATTAATGGTATACAAATAACATTTAATAGTGCCTAAGTAACTGCATGTAAAAAGGAAAATAAAAAGTTAAGTATATCACACTAACAAATATTTGATTTAGAAATTAGAACCTTTAATTAAAGGGCAGGTCAATACACGGAACTCTTGTCATATAAAATTTTAGAGAACAATTTATTGTACACAACCTTATCCTATATTTTATAAGAGATTATTTTCAAAATTTAAATCCGTGACCTTTTGATCACATAATAATAACTTTATCATTGTGCGGAGCTAACAAGAAGTGGGCAAGTGTCCAGATTGTCGAACTTTGAGAGGGGGGCTGCCTTCGACTGACTATTTCGACCCAAATTATAATCTAGTGGAGACGATGAATCTATAAAAAAATCATAACTAATTATGACTAAATTATAATTATAATACAACTGTAAGTAAGAGTGGATCATCCCTAATCTATTTTTACATGAACAAGGAGATCTGGTCTCCACGTTAAAACCTTTAACTGAGTATTTTAATATCAAATGTCATTTTATTACTGTATTAAAAGTATAAAAACCTAGTACCTTCTTATAATTTCTTTTTATCTTATATTATTAATTTTTTTTATGCATCATTAATAAACAGAGTATGTTTAAAATTTCACTATTACTTTTAAATTACAAATCTAAAACCTTACCTACATAGTTAGAACTTTTTTATTTACCTCTTTAAAAATTTTCCATTGGAAATTGCCGTTACAAATGAGAGGAATAATACAAAATTATAATTTAAATTCTAAATGAGAGACTATTTTAGAGGTTTTTCTTAAACTTTAAATATCCGAGTTTTACTAACTAATTTTGATTTTAGTTTTTATTCATTTGAATGAAGTTAAAATATAATTTATGTACATCCTTATTAAATTTAAATTCATAAGCATTTAATAGGTTTATTTGTAAGCGTATATTATTACATTTGACAAATTAGAATTATTTGTAACCCTAAATCATCAGAATCTGATGAATTTTTTTTATAGGATCTGATGGATGGATTAATCGGATATTGAATATCTAATTAAAAAAATTGGATGCGCCAAGTAGGATGATAATAAATTAAATTTGGATTGAATTTTATATCCTAGGTCCACATATTCATTGGATATAGGATATATATATATAATTAAAAAAATAAATTAAATATATACATGGTCTTCATATAATATTAATAAAAAATATTCAGTAGATTTTAAGAATAGGAATTTTTTAAATATATTATTTAATTAGATATTTAAGTTAGATATTGGATATTGATGATATCTCAGTATTAAGAGTGTAAATGAGTTAAGATGCTCACGAATAATTCGGTCGAAGCTCAACTCGAGCTCAAAGTTGACTGAGCTTGATTCGACTCGTTTAATATTTGAGTCAATCTTGAACTTATTTAATACTGGCTCGAAGGCTCATCGAGCTTGTTCAAGTTTGGCTAATTTAACATTCGAACTGATCTAGAGTGTTTCATTGGATTGTTAGAGCTGAGCTAGAGCCCATTATTAAATGGCCAAGCCGAGCTCGAGCTCAAATTCAAAAACTAGCTCGAGCTCAAGTTAATCCAAACTAGCTCGGTTCATTTACAGCTCTACGAGTCTAAATCATTTCTTATTTGAATATAATATCAAACCCTCAATCCGATTAAGATGAAAGTATCATAGTTA
>JBBMJZ010012319.1:0-10853 GCA_037833815.1 Zingiber zerumbet | reverse complement strand
TTTTAAATGAATGCAATAAATTAAATATACCAACAACAAGGATTGAAGATGAAGCATAGTTGTTGGATAGCCTTCTAGCATTGTAGTATTAGAGTTTGCACAAGCAAAAGTAGCAGGAACAAGATGAAGCAATGAGTGAATTGATTGTTCTTCGTCTCAGATCCTAAGACCTTTTATAGACAGCGTTTAGTTGACTAAAAATATGTTTCGCCGACGGAACCTCCTACCCGTCGACTTATCTTCACGCCCTTACTTGTTTGCTTTGATCTGATCATATGCGCTCGATACTGTAAATTGTGTTGTTCAGTCGACTAATCACTTTATTTGATAATGGAACCTCTAGATTTCCTTTCTCATGTCATCCGAGCAAATCTGTAATTGCTTACCAAAAATAGATTAGTCGACTGATCCTACTGATTCGTTGACAGAACCTTGTTGCCTTCTTTACTAGATTGTGATCCTTTACTGTTCTTATCCACTTGGATCAGTCCACTAAAAAATCGGTCAGCTGACTTTATTTCTGCAAAACAAGTTAGCACAATAAGTATATAAATGATAATGATCATGAAAAATATTGTTAGACAATAAAGAATATAGATATATGAATATGATAGTTATGGCAGTTTTGATCTCGAGTTAGAAATATTCGTGGGTTTCTTCAGTCGAATTATCATCTAAGGCTTGTCTTGACTAAGACACGACCTCACTACTTTACTCCAAGAGCTTACCTTAACTTATTCGTCAAATATTTGGTCCTCCAGACTTATTTGGACTTTCTCTGATCTTGCTTAGTGTTTAATCAACCTGATTGACTAAGACTTTCCTACAACACTAAGCTAGCACAATAAATATAAAATAGTAAAGTAAAGTAGTCTTAATAGCATTCAAGATTCGCTGGTCCGGTCGATCGTGCACGGTCAACCGAAAACCTTCAAGTCACACTTGTTTGGAGTTCACTCTTTCATAACTTCTTACTACCTAAAGTTACTTCCCCTTAATGTTTTCCCTTCCTTAGAGTTTACTCTTCTCCTCCTAGGGGTTTTCCTTGCTTAGAGTTCACTCCTCTATGACTTCTCATTACATAGAATTACCTCCTCCTAGGATTTTACCTTGCTTAGAGTTCACTCCTCTGAAACTTCTCATTACTTAGGGTTACCTCACCTAGGATTTTTCCTTATCTAACCTCTAGTTAAAACTTCTCACTTGCCTAACTTTAGTTAGAACTTTTCCTTATCTAATCTCCAGTTAAGGCTAGTTACTTGGTAGACTTTTCACCCTTCCTAGTCATCCGGTCAACCTTGACGTGACTAGATTTCATTAGGGTTACCTCCCCTAGGATTTTTCCCTATCTAACCTCTGGTTAAGACTTCTCACTTGCCTAATTTCAGTTAGAACTTTTTCTTACCTAACCTCCAGTTAAAACTAGTCACTCGGTAGACTTTTCACCCTTGCTAGTTATCCGGTCAACCTTGACTTGACTAGATTCTATTAAACATATTATCAAACAAATATCAAAACCCTGGAGGTCAATTGCACCAACCAATGCTTCACTGTGCTTAGTGTCATTGACCCAACTTGACCCTTCTTAAATAGGCTAGGCCCCTAAGACCCAATAGACTTTATGCTTCATGGGCTAACACTATAATTAATACAACATGTGGAGTGTCAGAGCACGCAGGCAGTATAATTATAACAATATTAGATATGGGCATTGTGACTGTTTGATACGATAAAGATATAACGATGTGACATTTCTCTTACTGTGACATGACACCTAATTAATGAAGAGAGAATTTCACCTCAGAGGTAGTATAAAAGGAGTCCGCTCCTATGTGCACTGTAGGTATGCAATCATCTACATATGCCATACTTCACTAATGTTCATCTTCATCATTTTTCCTTTACTAACTTGAGTGCCGGAGTAGTCAGACCAAGGCACCTCCTGGCCATCCTTCTAACACTCCGTTTCCCCTCTTGTCTCCCATTTCTTTGCAAGCATTAGACTGAAGATTTTCTAGACTTGACTCTCCTCTCTTGGCATTTCCTTTGTGGTTTACAACCTAGTCAACATTAGCAATAGATCACTGGTGACTCATTTTTTGACACTTCTAGACTGATCAAATTTGACATTGTTTGTGGGAATCACATAGTCTTGAACTAAGACACTAAGATGGATGACACTGAGAGACTTGCTGTCATCCAGTTTCTAACAGGCGCCGCCTAGGTGGCTCCTATGCAGTGGGCGTTTGCCCACCGCTTCGCCTTTTGCAAAGGCGACGCTGCATTAGTATGCCACCTAGGCGGCTAGGCGCCTCTTATGCACGGGCATTCGATTTTTTTTTTTTAAAATCAAAGGCCGCTGAATCGATTGGTCAATTGATTAAACACCTTTAATCGATTGGGCCAATTGATTCGAATGAGTTTCGGAAGAAAAAAATCCTGTTGAATTGATTGGCCAATCGATTCATCACTTCTAATCGATTGACCAATCGATTTGCATGAGTTTTGTGAGAAACAATAAATAGAAGTCTGTCAAATCAATTGAACACTTCTAATTGATTGACCAATCGATTCACATGAGTTTTGTGAGAAACAGAAACCTACCGAATCAATTAGCCAATCGATTGAACACATCTAATTAATTGGCCAATCAATTGGCATGAGTTTCACGAGAAATAGAAGCATGGCAATCGATTGATCGATCGATTGAGTTTGATAGGAGTTTTGCGAGAAATGCCGAATCGATTGATAAATTTCTACCAATCAATTAGAGGCGACAAAGCGGGTTTATATTTTGATTTTTGAATCTTTTTAACTTTTAAAGTTAGGTTAGCAGCAGCGCCTCTTCCTCTTCCTCTTCAAGTAGTCACCTCTTCTCTTCCTCCTCGAGCAGCCATTGCCTCTTCCTCCTTTCCCTCCCCTTCTTGTTCTTTATTAAAGAGAAGCATCTTTGCTGACATTTTCTTCTCCAATAGCTAGTTAGCCACAACATTAGCCCTAGCTGCTGATCTAGGCCCTAGTTGTTGCCTTTATCCCAACCAACATCCACTAGCACCTTGCCCTATTAATTGACAGTAGGCATTGGAGCTCACCCTAGCTAGCCAAGGCTACTAAAGATGAAAGGAAAGCAGCCCTAACTACTGGGCTGGAGCGTAGTGCCTTATTCCCTCATTTCTAGCCCTTCGACAGTCTCATTCTTTTCTTCCCAATATTTTTTTCTTCTGTTAGGTTAGTAACATCCCTGGGTTTAAGTTGGTTAATAAAATTTAATTATATATTTGTATGTTATTAAATCTTATATGTTATTGCCTAACTTGGCTTGAATTGATAATTGATTTTTTGAATGCTTGATAACCATTGCTTAACTCAAATGATTTTTTTTAATTGATATTGATAATTTTTGACTTGTGTAGTAAAATGTCGAGTACTATATCTTCTGAAACATCTAATTTAATGTCAGAGATTCATACCCCTTTGAAGCGTAATTTGAATGATGTTGGATGGAAATTTGCAGACTTGGTGGATCCTAATATTTTGGGTAAGTTGAATTGTAAGTTGTGGAAAAATTACTAGTGGTGGAATTTATAGAATCAAACAACATGTTGCTAGTATCAAGAGAAATGTTGCCCCATGTAAGAACTCTTCAGATGAGGATAAAGTGAAGTGTAAGATGTCATCGAAGAAGCCAGAATGAAAAAGAAACAAAAGAAAATGTATGAAATGGAGGTGAGAGAAGAAGCTGTTCGTGAAGAATATGAGGAAGATAAAGGGAGTATAGGGACAAGAAGAAATCCACTTACTCTTGGCCCTATGGACCGATTTGTATCCGTCATTGATCCCAATCTTCATTGAGTGGAAGAATAAGACAAAAGAAACAACAAAATATTATTGATGCACTTTGAATACAAAGGACACATAGTGTGCACCAATATTTAGCTCGATGGGTGTATGAGTCCGATATTCCTTTTTATGTCATTGATAATGATAAATTCAAGAGGTTTACAGAAGCGATTGGTTAATTTGCTCCGGGTTATCATCCTCGAACTCAATACCTATTAAAGGAGCCCTTATTGAAGGAAGAGGTAGACATAATTAAAATTCTATTAAAGAAGCAAGAAGTTTTGAATAATTACTCAATTTTGACCGATGTTTGGATCGATCGAAAAAGAAGAAGTATCATGAATTTGTGTGTTAATTATAAAGAATGCACAACTTTCCTTTCTTCTAGGGAAGCATTGAATGAAGCACACACTAGGAATTATATATTTGAATATGTGGACAAGTGTATTAAAGAAGTTAGACCCCAAAATATAGTCCAAGTGGTAACGGACAATGCTTTGAATAATATGGCGGCAAAAGATTTGTTGAAGGAGAAGAGACTAGGGGTGTAAACGAACCGACTCGAGCCAAATGTGCTAAAAAATCTAAGGCTCAAATTCATCTCAAAATAGGTATATTCGATTTCGAGCTCGATTTGAAACTCGAAAAATTTTAAATTTTATGTTCGAGTTTGGTTTGAATTAGGGCTCAGGTTCGAGTTCGGCTCGAAAGATTTGAATATGTTCGCGAACTATTTGAATTATTGCTCGAAAATAGGTACTCGAAAGGCTCAAAATTTATTTATTTAATATATTTAACTTATATTAATAAAATATTAAGGCTCACGAGCAGCTCGTGAACTATCGAACAATATAATTTGGGCTCGAGTTCGACTCGAAAAAAAGCTCAAACATGTTCGAGTTAGGCTCAAATTCGATAAATTCGAATACGAATCGAATATTGTTCGAGCCGTCTCGAAAAGCTCGCGAGCTGGCTCGATTCATTTGCAACCCTATAAGAGACCACATATATTTTGGACTTCATGTGCAACTCACACCATGAATCATATGCTTCAAGGAATTGGGAGCCAACCTAAATTCAAATGAGAGATTGAGAAGGCAAAGAACTTGACAATCTTTATTTATGCACATCACAAGACATTGTCAATGATGAGAAAGTTTACTAAAAAAAAGGGACATAGTGAGGCTGAAAGTAACACGATTTGCAATTGCTTTCCTAACTTTGTAAAACTTGATGGAGAAGAAAAGTGAACTAAAAGCTATGACTTCCTGTGAAGAATGGAATGCTTGCCAACATTCAAAGAGTGCAAAGGGGAAGGTGGCATATAATACCGCTATGAGTGTCTCTTTTTGGAATGGGATAAGTTTTTGCTTGAATATATTTGCCCTTAGTTAAGTTGTTTTGTCTTGTTGATATGGATAAGAAGTCATCTATGGGGTTTTGTGTATGGAGAATTACTTAGAGAAAGAGAGGAGATTAAAGTGACTTTCAAAAATCAAGAGCTTCACTATCGTCCAGATATTGATATTATTAATGAGAAAAGTCATAATCGATTTGATAGTCCACTACATTTGGCAGCCTACCTCGACTCCTTATTACTTCTTCAATAACTAGAGCATAGGAAGTGAAGAAATGGCCACGAATGAATTTTTCACTTGTATTAAAACATTCTTTCCCGATGATATTGATAGCTAAAGTGAGATAGTAAATGTGGAGGTGATGTGATAATCAAAGTAAAGATGATATGATAGTCAAAGTCGGGATATATGCAGCTAAATGAGTCACTCTCATTGGGGCTTAACTCCTCACCCCTTAGTGCTAAGGCCTGCAGAATGAAGTCGGTCGTCCCTAAAGTCATTCAGACTTGGGGGACTTGTCGCTCTACTCAGAGCCTAGATATATAGAGTAAACCCGGTCAACTCTTGCAATGGTTGGGCAAATGGGGCCTAACTCCCCGATTCTATAATACAGCTCTCAGCATATGGTCGAAGTTCGAGTGTCGTGCTACGGGAGTTTATTAAATTACAATTAAAGTTACTGAACCCCTCTACACTAAAGTAGTATAGAAATGACTCGGGTCGTCTCCCAAAGAATATAACGATAGGATGATAACATCATGATTGGTTATGACTTTTGGATTTTTGATATGAACTGGGGGTTTGAGTTTTGAATTTTGAGTCTATGGAATGAAATAACAAAACAAGTATGAAATTAAACCGAAGGAACAAAAGAGCAAAGCAAGTATGAAATCTAATCCTAATTAATGAAAGACATCCTATCTATCCATTAATAGTGATCTCATAGCGCATTGTCGCTCTACGTTATGATTTCACGATTAATGGAACTAAACTAAGGAATAAAATAACAAAACATTAAATGAAACCTAATCTAGTAATGAAAGACAGTGCAAGTAAAAAAAAATTAGTCTAGCTTAAACTATGATTGAAAGGAAATTCAAGTCACATAAAATAAACTTTGAATGAAGTCTAGAGCATTAAAGAATTCTAATCTAACCTAATTGCATCCAAATAAAGAATAGAACTTAGAGCAATTGAAAGAGACAAGATAAACCAGAATTAAGCAAAATAAAATGCACGAATTTAAACTTAACTATTGGAAGAAGCATTTTGTCGAACACCTTTACAAGCATGAATCAAAATAACATGAGTACGTGCTCTAAAACTTGGGAGAAAAGCTTAAGTACAGAAACATCAAACAATCAACCATACAAATCAGCATATCGATACGAATCAAGTGAAGAAATGCAACAATCCAAAGCTGTCCGAAATCTGATGAAGAAGAAATGCTGCTCAGACTCACCGAAACGAAGAGAATGGCCACCAGAGCTTAAAGAAGATCCGATCTATCGAAGACGGATCTCAGTCTGCCCAAATCTGATCCGGATGAAGGAAGTGGGTGCAAACTTCTTCTCTTCTAAGCCTCCCTACTGTCACACTAAATGATCAGCTCTAGAACCCTCGGAAATGATGAACAACAATGAAGAACCCGGCTGTGAGAAGGTGCTGTGTTGGAGTGAACCACTGCCGCTCCTTCTTCTTGATCTGCCGACTGAACCCCAGAAGGTAGAAGCTGACAGAAGGAAGTCGGTAGGTGGAAGATCTCACCGGAGAACCCCTCCGGTGAGGAGGATGATCGGAGCCGAAGCTTGCCGCCTGGAATTGGTTGCTGTCACTGCTGGAATCAAGAAGCAGAGAAGGTCGATTGAGGGCGAGGGAATTTGCTGGAGGATTGATACGGAGAGGCGAGGTAGTGGCCGGCCGGCGGTCGTGAGGTGAAGGTGAAGGTGAACCGCCGGCCGTGAGGTTGAGGGCGTGAAGTTGCTTGGAGTCGAAGCGTGGGAGAAGCCCGTGCCCTAGCCCCTGTCGCGAGTCGAGAGGAAAACTCGATGAAAGCTTTATGGATTTTATTTCCCCAGATCTGATCTGACAGTCCTGATCAATACAGATCTGGTGAAGCGACTGAGATCAAATCTGAGTGAATGGTTGAGATCAACTGGAACCCATTGAATGGTTAGGATGACTAGATTAAGATGAGCGGCTCAGATCATGCTAGATCTACACAGATTGGCTAGAATCAACCAGATCTGGATGAACAACTAGAATTAATAAAATATGAATTTTTCATTTAATTTGCTTCAGATTTGATCCAATGGCACAGATTTCTTCAGATTGGACTTCTCATTAACTTAAGTCTTTATGTTCAATTTGGTTCAACTTGAGCTCAATCCCTAAAAAAAATAAAAGTACACAATTATAAGCAGAAATCCATAAAAATAGGAAGAATTATAACAAAACTCATAATATGAATCCAACTCAATAAACATGATAAGGATCAACAATTAATCATATGAAAGGATTAAAACATGAAAATTAAGGGCAGAAATAATGCATCAAAATGCTAGTTATCAAACTCTCCCACACTTATTCTTGCACGTCTCGGGCAAGTGAAATAAAACTATGAAGCAACCAAAAACTTATCTCCCTATTAATTTCCTAGTAATAATCTGAAAATAGTAAAAGAAAATTACTTAGGATCATCAAATTTTAAGAATCAAGGTACTCATGGTTTCAATTCTCACATAAGTCAACAAGTATGGTAATTTCAATCAACTTGAATAGATTAAGCATGATAGAACCTCACAAGGTGGATATATGCTCTAATGCTCACATAAATAATAGACATGAAAGTGGAGCTCTCTCCAAAACAACTCATGATATTGCACTACCATATGCTTGCTTATTTTCTAGTTCTCCATTAATGTAAATATAAGTACACATAAATCAAGAGGACTTACCAAGAATAATTATGAAACCACACATGTCAACAATAGAACAAGAAGGATAGACAATAAAGGAATTCAAAGATAATATGAGAGCATTGGGATAATCAACATGAAGAATACAATCAAATAATATGTCAAAAATTCACCCAAATATCCAACACTCAACTCTCCTTACATATTCTCAATACGATATACATCAACCACTATAACATCTCCAAAATATATGTATGTATAAACAACTTAACTCATGAGAATCTTTCAATAACAATATAAAATGAGTATACATCAATATTTCCATGGAGACGTTCCTTCTTGTTCATCACTAACAAAACAACAAATGTTTGAGAAAAAAGAAATTCCTCTCTTTTTATTCTTTTTTTCAACTTTTTTTTCTTTTCTTTGTTTTTTTTTTTTTTGCATAGAGAGATTTTTTTTCAACAAGCATTCGTCTATACAAATACAAATTTGCCTCCCCCACACTTAAACTTGTCCGTCTCGGACAATACAACAAATAATGATATCATCTAAAACTCAACAATAGGGGGCCAAAAAAACAATAAAGATATGCCAAAGAAAATGTAACTCTTCATGCAATCACCCAATACTCTCATCACATGACCAAGGAAAGAATGAATCGATAAAGATATGCTAGTGAAAATATAATGACAATGAGAAGATGTATCAAGGGAAGTACAATGATAATGATAATGAAAATATGGCAATGAGAAGACAAGGGAAGTACAATGAAACATGAAAGCAATAGGTGAAATGCTTACTAGTAAGAACAACAAAGTAGAGCAACAACTAAGAGATCAGCAAGAAAATTTGCCTCTATCATATTCATGTGAGCTTATGTTACCATAATTTTAAAAAGAATCAAAGCAAGTTCTAGAGTGTCAAGTATCACAAGTGCTATCACACACAAGAGGATTAAGGATAAGCGTGGAAACAACCTCACTAGGTGAATAACAAAATATCATGCATAATCTAACAAGATAGAGTCCATCACCATAACAAATGACTAATGCAATTAATGTACCCAACCATACCAAAGAAACCAAAACTTGATAGTCAAACTTAACTATCTTTTACAATTCTCAAAGCATTATAAAGGGACATCTAGGGAGATATGACTCAAAATCAAGTAAGGTATAAACAATACCAAACAAAATGCAAAGAAAGCAAAGTATAGAAGTAAACAAACATGCAAGTATAAAAATAAAGGAAAGCAAGAAAAAGAAAGGAAAGGAACGAACTCCCCTTTATTCCTAGTGGCTGAAGATGATTCAGAAGTAGAATCCACGTAGGAAAGGGAACAACTTAATAAACAATCCATCCCGGCGGTTGAAGAAGATTCAATTTTAGCATCCAACCCGGAAATGGAGTGATCCGAGCTAAGGAGAGAATTGCTTCTTCCACCATTTTCTCTTTAGTTCTTGGCGGCTGGAGGCGGTTTAGTAAAAGTATCCAATCCAGGGACTTGTAAAAACCTGCAAGGCCAAGGACCGAATGCACCTTCCACACGCATGTGGGGTAAGGAAGAGTTGAAACAATATCAAACTTAAACAAACATGAATCCAAATATGAGTCACATCCAATAAAATCAATATTTGGAACCTCTATGGAATTCTCTAAAAGATCACAAGAAATATTAACCTTGCTGTACTGAAATGTACCTGGAGGTTCTAGAACAGTGGATGTGACTTCCTCTTTATCAAATAATAGATCGGGCTCTGGATCTAGTGATTCTGCTACCAAAGGAAGTGATTCTTGGGGCTTTGCTTCTACAGTATAAGCCCTACCTCTCATCATCAGGTGGTCGTGCATCAAAAATAGGTGATTCTTGGGACATTGCTTCCACCATGCAAGTCCCTCCACTTTCTTCATCGATGGATGTATAATCAGGTTCAGCTAGCTCCTCAACATCACCAACAACACCTACATCAACAATATCTACAGCAACAATATCATCAGAATTAAAATAATCTACAATTACAACATCATCACACAAAAGGCTAGAGGAGTCCTGTATAGTAGTAGAATCAGGATCAGGGCTATGATAATCTCTATAATCCATCTCCTCACTAGATAATTGGGCTTGTCGCTGACTAATGAATGCTGCAATTTGATCCAGATACATTTGACAATTCTGTAGTGATGCTTCATTTCTTTTCTGAGACTGGATATGTACCTCTTGTTGTTGATGCATCTGCTACATTTCATCCTTCAAATCTTGAAATATTCATTGATTAGGGGCATGAACTTCTTCAGTGCTCTCTTGAAATGCCCCCCAAGGAGCTGGTTCGGTCTGGACTGAATGTTTCCATGTGGGCATAGGATCATCTTGAAATCCTTGTAGCATCTGATATGCTGAAAAAGATTGATTCAATTGTTGTTGCTCATTCTCATGCATAAAATTTGGATGGTTCATCCAGTATGAACTGTAACACTGAGGATGTTCAAAAGCCTATTGTTGTGTATTCCCATACTGCTGTTGGGGTTGATAGTATTGTGGTTGGAAGTATCCATGCTACTCTGGAATTTAGGGTTGCAAGTACTGAGTTGAATAATTGCCCCAGTCATGACAATAGGTACTAGGAGCAGGATCATACGTCTCTTGATATTGTTGTTGGAAATACTGGGGTTCCATAGGAAATCTAGCAGTCTTTTGAATGAGATGGCATATAGCAACTGAATGAGATGGACTGCC
>JBBMJZ010012312.1:0-11286 GCA_037833815.1 Zingiber zerumbet | reverse complement strand
ATCCCAAGATTTTCGTTTAATTGGACAATAAAATTATAAAAGTTTGTATAAGCACTTGTTCCCCTCTCATTCCTAGGATAGAAAAGTGTTGCCTATCACATGTAGTGAGATTAAGTTATAAACTTACAATGACTCTTATACATGAAAAAGTGGAGTATGATAAAATACTCTTGATATAAGGTCATCTATATAAGTGTAAAGATAGATCGCCTCAATGAAACACTTATGAATTCAAGATATTATCCATGACCAAAATGGTGGTGCAGCGGAGGCAGACAAGAGAGGGTGAATTGTTGAAAAAAAAAAAAAAACTATACCCTCCTTGGAATTTAACTCAGAAAAGCAATAGTAAAATAAAAACAAGTAAAGAACTAGAAATCAAGTAGAAGATAGGATTTAATCTGGTTACAACCAAAAGGGTTGTTAATCCAGGGCAGTAAGAAAAAACGCACTGAAAGAACTCCTTCTCTGAAGGCGAAGAAGCCTTTTACACTTTGAAAGATTAGAACTATTGCTAGGAATGATTAGACATTTGATTGCTTGATTTGTTGTTGAATTCCTACCTCCAGGGGCCTTTAAATAGCCTCTAGAAATTCTATCCTGAGGGTCCAAGGCACCTCCAATAGAGGTCCAAGGAGCCTCGAACCAGAGTCAGCGGATAAAACTTTATCCGCGCACGAACGGTTTGATTGACTAGGCTAAAGGCACCTTCAGCAGGCTTGAAGGCGCCTTAAAGCTCAAGGCACCTTCAAGCCATGATGAAGGCACCTTGAGCTGGTTTTCTAGCACAGCTTCTTTTCCAGCTCCTTTACATTGGCTTCCGATGCTCCGTTCTTTTGGGTGATTGCGGCCAACCGGAATAGGGCTCACCCGAACCCAATTCATGGCCTTCTCCTCGAGAAGGCTTCCGTCCGGCTTCTCGTCCCTCGAACGTCGTAAACGTTCTTCTCGTCCCTCGAACGTCGTACACGTTCTTCTCGCTCTACCGGAGTACTCTTCCGCAGCTCTCTCGTCCTTCAGACGCATCGAGCCCGTCGACTCCCTTCCCGTGCCGTCCTTCTCGCTAGCTGCGTCTTCCGTTCGACTTCCTGCACCCCTAAGCTCCTACACACTCAGACACAGGGATCAAACACAAAGCAGGACCTAACCAACTTGGTTGATCACATTAAAACTACCACGGGGTCCAACATTATGTAGATTCCATTTGATACATTTTATTAATATTGAACCTAAATCCAACATGACCAATGGAATTTTCATCTTTGTTCATATTTTGTTTGCTTGGAACTTGACTAAGGCTTAGTTTTCTTTCTATTTCATGAGATTGAAGAAGCTCCAAACTTTTGATGGTTGATACCCCAAGTGGGTGTTTGGGGAGGTTAAGAATTAGGGCTGAAGCAGGTGAGAATTCCTTGAACCATGTTTTGATGGTTGATACCCCAAGTGGGTGTTTGGAAGGTAGGGAATTAGGGCGGAAGTGAGGTGAGTATTCCTTGAACCATCGAATAACTTAATCTACTTTGAGTACTCAAGAGCCCTAGGCTCTACACTTTGAGGGACCAGACACATGATGGCTCGAGTGGGCTAGGCTCGAACCCGAACACCTAAGAACTTAAGCCCAAGTGACGAAGATAAGTTCGAAGATACAATCATAATAGTACGCGGGCCACAGAAGTGGGATAGGAGTAGTAAAGGATAAATAATGGGGTGCAGTTATGGAATGATGGTTATGACCATTATGTTACAACGATTATGAGGCGGGGCATCAATTATGAGAGAGAGGGATATCAAGTACAATAGCCTGAAATAAGGGGCTAAGGGAATACTCTTGATACCATTCTTCATTTTACTTATCTGCATTTTCTTTTGGTTCTAAAAGATGTCTTAAGCATTGGAGGAGATTTATTGGATCACTTTGACACTCTCTGATGTGTATTGATCTTGTTTAGGATACTATCAGAGAGGTTGAAGATGATCGAGAGTGTTCAGGAAGGGGATACAGAATTTAGCTACAACATAATTAGCATTATCTAAGGGAATCTTGAGCTATAAAGACTTGTCATGCCAAATTTTTTCAACCTATTTAGATTTATTTATTTATTTTTAGGGTTATCCATATTCCACTTGAAATAGTTAAGTTATTATTGGATTCAAATCCAACATGACCTGATAAATTTTTCATCTTTGTTCATACTTTGTTTGTTTGGAACTTGATGAGGGCCAATTTTGTTTTTCTATTTCAAGAGATTTAAGAAGCTCCAAACTTTTGATAATTGATATCCTAGGTGGGTACTTGGGGAGGTCGAGCATTAGGGCTGAAGTGTGGTGAATATTCACTAAATCATGTCCAAATAACTTAGCCTACTTCAAGCACTCAGGAGCCTAGCTCAAGCACTTGGGGGACCAAACATGTGATGGCCCAAGCCTATACAGGCAATGCTCAAGCTCAAATGTTGGTGTAATCATACTCAGGTCAATATTGACCAAGTTGACTAATCTTGGATTGACTCGATCTTAAGTTTTGATATTTGATAATATATGAAAGAGAAGTTAGATAGGTCAAGAGGGGACCAGATACTTGACTAGGAATGCCCTAACTCGAGCTTGAGTTTTGATATTTGATAATATGTGAGAGATAAGTCAAGTAGGTCAAGGGAGAACCATATATTTGATTGGGAAAGCTCTAACTAGAGGTTAGACAATGAAAAGTTATAGCTAGAAGTTAGGCAATGGAAAGTTCTAATTAGAGGTTAGACAATGAAAATTTCTAACTGGAGGTTAAACAACGGAAAGTCCTAACTGAGATTAGGCAAGGGAAACCCCTAACTAGAGGTTAGATAGTGAAAAGTTCTAATTGAAAGTTAGACAACTTGAAGTCCTAACTAGAGGTTAGGTAAGGGTGAGAAGTCTACCGAGTAACTAGTTCTAACTAGAGATTAGGCAAGGGAAGTTCTAATTAGAGGTTAAGCAAGGGTGAGAAGTCTACCGAGTGACTAGTTCTAACTGGAGGTTAAGCAAGAGAAGTCTAATGGAAAGGTTAGCAAGAGGAAAATCCTAGTAGCTTAAGGAGGACCAGATACTTGGTGAAAAAGTCCAAGTAGGTCAAAGGTTGACTGAACACTTGGTGATTGAAAGTCCAACATGAAGTTGGCAAGGAAAAAACCAAGTGGGTCAAGGAGGATTGAACACTTAGTGAAGAAGCCCTAGTAGGTCAAGGTTGACCAAATACTAGGCAACAAAAAGTCCTAACATGTCACGGATGACTAGATGTTAGATAACAAAAGTTCTAATAGGCTAAGGTCAACTAGATATCAGGTAAGACGTGATTTCAGTCTTGTAAAGGATGAAATTAGGGTTAGAAATAGATTGGCAAACTCTAAATTTGAAAGTTTGGGTTTTGCTTCTCTAATCAATTGAGCATAGCCTATTGATTGGCAAGGGTTGTCAATTGATTGGGAGAAGGTTTTCGTGAAAAATAGGATCCTGAATCAATTAGAGTAATCAATTAAACTATTTTTATTCACGAATAGAAAGGGGCTCAATTGATTGAGGCAATCGATTCAGGCTTCACTAATTGAGTGGGCTAATCGATTGTGACCTTTTTTGTGAGAGAACAGAAAGTATAAGAATCAATTGGGCAATTGATTAGGTAGCTTTTTCTCTCATGAATAAAAGTTTCAAAATCGATTAACTTAATTAATTGGAAGTTGGTAATCAATTGGTATGACTTACCAATCGATTAGACATACTAAAAAGAGTCATTCTGTAGGTTTTCAATGGTTGATCTATTGTGACAATTCATTAGGGATAAGATCAATCGATTTTGAAGCACAAGTTAACCCTAGAAAAGGGTTTTTTGCAAAGGTTTGAAGAATAGAAAGCTAACATCAGTTCTTGGGAGTTATAGAGCAAAGTGATATTGCATTTCCATCTACCAAGAGGAAATCCCAAGTAAGAAAAGAGCAAGCAATGCATGTTCCTCATTGTAAACCCTAAAGTCATTCTCGATTGTATTTTGTATTTGCGTTCTTATTTTCTTGTTGTAATCTTGTACTCGAGCTTGTATGAGACTTCTCTACCTTTGGAAAGTTTCTGAGAAGGAGCCATCCATAGTGGAGATATTAGTGTGAGGAGTGGACTCTTGGATTAGTCACCTCAAGGAGCTGGATACAAAGTAAAATCCAAGTGTTAGCATTGTGAAGATTCTTTGTTTCAAGTTTCCACTGTAAATTAAGTTTGAAGAAGAGAAGAGAGATATTCACTCCCTCTAGCTCATATGTGTCCTAACAAGTGGTATCAGAGTGAGGTTGCTCTTCACCAAACTAATTGCCTAAAGGAGAAAAGAGCTAGAGGAAGAAGAAGAGCCCTAAATTTCAATAATTCAAGGAATTATCATTAAAGGAGATCAACTTCAAAATGGGTTCTCGAGATGGGTTCGGATATGACATCTGGGCACTTCCACCCTTCATATTAGGAGGCTTCAATCTTTAGAAGTCAAGAATAGAAAATTTCTTGATGATGGATATAGAGCAATAATTTTCTCTAATGGAAGGATTTGAAACTCCTATAAATAAAAAGTGAGAACCTCTTCAAAAGAGAAAATGAACCGAAGAGCAAGTTAAGAGATCCGAGGCAAATGACAAGGTAACTAAATTATTAGTAAATATTTTATCTAACAACATTTTGTGTAAGATAGGAAATTACAAGGATGCAAATGAGCTATGGAGTAAATTGGCCAAGCTCCATGAACATCCCTCCTCAATGCCAAGCAAAGAAAAATTCAAAGAGGGAGACTCTTTGAATCAAGAACATGAGGATTCAGAGGTTGAGAAGTGTTCAACATCCAAGGATGAAATAGAAGAGGCATCCACCTCAAGGATTGAGGGGGAGAGATCATTGACACAAGAATGAGAAGAAGTCTCTACATCCAGAACTAATGAAGAAGGATCATGTGTCACCCCTACAAGTAAAGGAGATATAACAATTTCAATTTGTAAAAATAAAAGATCATATAATGTGATTTGAGTGTAGGGATAAAAAACACTACAAGAACAAGTGCCCCAATTTAATGAAGAAGAAGGTTCAAATGCCACCTAAGGTGAAGGAAAAGTCTAATGAGGGTTGAACCTTGATATGAAAGGGCAAAGGACACATTGTGTGCTTTTTGTGCAATCAAAAAGGACATTATCAAAATCAATATCCAAAAAGGAGACTTTCAAGTAAAAGTAAAGGAGGAAGTTCAAATCAAGGGAGAGCTTCCAAGAGCAAGTCTAAGGTATTATTAGTTAATGGTATTTTCTTATTCCATGATAAAAAGCATGCTAGAAATAAGTATTATGATTTTGGTGCTATTTATCATGAAAATAGAAAGCATGATAACTCTAAGAATATTTATCAATCATATCATGCTAGAATAACTTTACCTAAGGATAGGAAGGTATAAAATTATCTAAGAAAAAATAGTAAGCAATTTATAAATATGCCTAGAAAAAAGGAACATCCAAGGCAATTAAGAAAAATCAAATTTGAAGATTTAATGATTGAAAATCAAATTTTGATGTCAAGACTTGATAAACTGGAGAAGTCTTTTGAGAAAGTGATAAATAATGTCAAAGGGTCCAAAATGTAAAACCTGTTTAGAAAGACAAGAGCCATCTAAGGGCAAGAAAGGTTTGGGATACAAACCTAAGTTCAAGTAAAGAATGGTCTCATACCATAAAGTTTCATATAGCTATGAGACTAACCCTAGGTCTAGAAGTCAAGTTAAGATTATAAGGGAAGTTATCCCTAGTGTTAACCTTTAGGAGACTAGCATGGCTAAAACTTCTAAAAAGTCTAAAAAAGTCATTAGGAAGATTTCTAAAGAAGTTATCCTTAGTCAGTACATATTACACCCATGAAACACCAATAGATATTGGATTTCTAAAAGTGTGATCTCTTCATAGTAAATGGGTTTAGGGTGTGTCAACCCTAATTGAAGGGTAGTTAACCCAACCATGGTGAAGTTGGTATTTTAGGGTATTTTCAAGATATTGTGACACTTTGAAAATGAGAAGTCAAGTTTTATTCTTAAAAAGTAAAAGTGTGCCAATTAAAACTTTTGAAGTATTAAATTTGATCAAATTGACACAAATATGATAAAATTTAAAGAAATGTTAAGTTCATATTTTTACATTTTCTAAGGAGATGAGGGCAACTTATACCTCTTTAGGCATAGTGATTAGTTATTGAAACATAGACAACAAATCTAGGTATGTTCTTTGTGCCAAAATTGTCATATTTTGTATGCTCTATCACATGCCATAATATCATATTTTACATTCATATTGTTATGAAAAATATTATATATCATGTCATACATACATCATTAAACTATAATAGTTTTTCTTTTGAAAAATGCTCATTTGATGTATGTCATATTCATTTATATGCTTAAATTCCTAATTTTTTAAAATTACAGACAATGGCATAAATTGACATCCTAGGTGGATGATCAAGTTTAAAATGCCTAATTAGAGATGCATGATTCCTTAGTTTAGGAAAAACCTATATTACATCTCACAAGGATCATAGATTGGCTTGTCTATGTATTATGATACATTAGATAGAAGTGAGATGTTAAGAGGATGAACAAAGCTCAAGATGTTGATTTAGTATATCTATTTGAACTTTTGTTTCATCAAAACACATATCTTATGTGAAGTCCAATCATTGGAAAAGCTAATATACAAGTCATGTATATTTAGCCCATAGATCATGGTTAGAAACTATTTTTAAAAATAATTTTAAAATTATTTTTAAAAACTTTGATAAAATCTATTTGTTGATGGGAATCACCAATGATTAGTTAAATACAAAGTTAGAGCAAATATTAAACTTTTCGATTGTTTCTAATTTTGCATTATTTTTTAAAAATATGATGTATTTTCATAGAAAATTATTTTCCCTTGATAGTATATGACATAAATAATGTCTACGTGAAATTTCATGATGTTTTGAATATCATAAAATTACTTGTGATTTTTTAAATTTTGGATAAAAATCAAATTTGAGAAATCAGAAATTCCAATCAATTAGGTATTGTTATCAAGCGATTGGTACGTGCGGTAATCGATTGACAACTCAATTCAATTGATTAGCACAACCTTGAATCAATTGATAACTAAAACTAATCAATTGACCATGACTGATTTCAGCTGAAATAAGTTTATTTCAGTTGATTAAACCACATTAAGATTATTTAAATATTCCTAAACCTATAAAATACTTGGATAAGTATTTGAGGGTATTTTCTTGATGAAAATAAGAAAGGGATAGTTAAATGAGACTAATGTAGAGTTAAGGAGGAGGTTTAGATTCAAGATTGAATTTTTAATCTCATGACTTCAACTTTTGAATTTTCTAAAAGTTTAAGAATTCCAAATCATTGTTGATGCAATGATAGAGGATAAAGCATGTCTTGAGGGGGAGGACCGCTTTAAAGACATGATTTGAGTATAGAAGGAGAAATTTTGAAGGTTGATGACTACATGCTCAAGGTTGAGCACTGAAAACAATGGAAGGTTGAGAACCTTGATTGTGATAAGAGAAATGAATCTTAAAAGAAGATTTTTTATGTGTATTAAATGGAGAGAATGTAAGTTTAAGTTAGGAATAAACCATCATTCATGTTTGACATGGGATGAAGAAGGAAGTTGGGCTAATATGGGTTAGCTTAACTTAAACATATTGTTAAACATCAAAATGGGGGAGATTGTTAGTGCAATCATCATTGGATCAAGGTTAGCCAAGTTGGCTATGTTTGGATTGACTCGAGCTTGAGTTTTGATGTTTGACAATATGTGAGAGAAAAGAGAAGTCAAGTAGGTCAAGGGTGGATAAATACTTGACTAGGAAAGCCCTTACTGAAGTTTGGCAACGGAAAGTCCTAACTAGAGGTTAGATAATGGAAAGTCCTAACTGGAGGTTAGGTAATGAAAAATCCTAACCGAGATTAGGTAAGGAAAATAACTAGAAGTTTGGTAATGGAAAGTTCTAATTGGAAGTTAGGTAACGTGAAGTCCTAGCTAGAGGTTAGGTAAAGGCAAAAAGTCTATCGAGTAATTAGTCCTCACTGAAGGTTAGGTAAGGGTGAGAAGTCCTAACTAGAGGTTAGATAAGGGTGAGAAGTATACCGAGTGACTAGTCCTAACTGTAGGTTAGGAAAGTGAAGTCCAACAAGAAGGTTGGTAAGAGGAAAACCCAAGTAGGTTAAAGAAGACTGGATACTTGGTAAGAAAGTCTAAGTGGATCAAAAGTTGACTAGACATTTGGTGATTGGAAGTCCAATGGGAAGTTGGCAAGGAAAAGTCCAAGTGGATTAAGGAGGACCAGACACTTGGTGAAGAAGGTTTGTCAGGTCAAGGTTAACTGAATGCTAGGAATGAGAAGTCCCAATAGATCATGAATGACTGGATGTTAGGCAACAAAAGTCTTGGTAGGTTGAGGTCAATTAGATATTAGGTAAGACATTATTTCAATCTTGAAAAGGATGAAATTAGGGTAAACAATTGATTGGTGGGATTAACCAATTGATTGGAAAACTGTAAACTCGAAAGTTTAGGTTTTGCTGCTCTAATAAATTAGCTTAATTGATTGAGTAGAGCCAATTGATTAGCAAGGATCATAAATTAATTAGGAGAAGGTTTTAGCAAAAAATAGGATCTAAAAATTGATTGGAACAATCGATTAGGCTATATTTCTTTGTGAATAAAAAGGTTCTGAATTGATTAAGGCAATCAATTCAAGCTTCATCAATCGATTAGGGCATCTTTCACGAGAGAACAGAATGTACGGGAATCGATTAGGCATTTTTCTCTCATGAACAGAAACTTCAAAATTTATTGACTTAATTGATTGGAAGCTAGTAATCGATTGGTATAACTCATGAATTTATTAGATATGCAAAAAAGAGTCATTCTATCGATTTTGAACAATCAATTTGACATGTCAATAGTTGGGGATAAGTCCAATGGATTATGAAGCGTAACTCAGCCCTAAAAAAGGGATTTTCACAAAGATTTGAAGAATAGAAAGATAATGTCAGTTCTTGAGAGTTTTTGAAATGACCCTAACTACTTATCTAAGACTGAACTATACAATATCAACAATACACTAGCAGGTAATTTAAAAAAAAAACTAAGCCATAAATCCCACGCAGAAAGGGAACAACTTTGCACCATATGTTTGTTTAAAGTTTCAACAAAAGAAAGAAGGAAAAGAAGAAAGAAAAATAAACTAAGATAAGATAAAATCCGAAAACATATCTCCCCAGAAACATTTGTGACCTCCCACCAATGTAAGCCAACAGTTAGTCTCCACCTCATAGTAACATAACAAATCAAAGGGAAAAAACTAATAACTGACACTTAGGGCCCCTGGACATTGTGTGATGTATTTAACCTCATTTCCTCAACTACTCTGACTCCATAACCCCTATCACATTCAGGATGACATCTTCCTCACCTACAAATATGATAGGATGAGTCCACCGACCCAACAAGCATAATCCACTAATAGGTATGTGACATTAATAGCAAAACTGGAGCACAATTTATGAGACATAAAGCAAGTACTAACAAATTATGAAACATAAAGCATGTACTTACTGCACTCACAAAAGAGAAGTAACCTCGTACATAACTTAGCGGGAATGAACATAATGCAAGTGTGGTAACCATCATTAGAGCTCATTCGTGAGATCCTAGATCATGTAACTAGGTTGCCCACGCATTTCCTCATTATTCATGTTTGGAAAGGCCCTCCCCGGAGCTTATCCCGGGGCACCAATCTCGTATTATATCATCATTCATGTTTGGAAAGACCCTCCCCGGAGCTCATCCCGGGGCACCAATCCCGTACTATCACCACACGTTCACCTATTCATCCCCATATCCTTACATTCTACTCTTTTTTATTATTTCTATCACTCTTTAGCAAGCTTCATGAACATTTCGACATTAACAGCATACTTCATAAGCATTCATGCATCACACTTTAATTAGCTTTCATGAAAATGAACAATTAGAACCTCATGCATTTCATACAGGTAAAATAATGATTAAGCATAATTAATTTAACTTCCATAAGTAGAAAAGTAGGGCTAAATAAAAAAAAACTCCATGTTGGCAAGAGTTATAAGACACAAAATTAGCCGGCAAAAGGAAAATGCACCCATGCCCCCTTCCAACCAGGTTTCATCTTTTCTTTACACCCCATTAAAGAATCAAGGACCAGATGGAAGAGCAACAATACGAATCTAGTAAGTTCCACTGCCAAGTTCACCTTAATCCTTATAACTCATGAACAACCGACAGGAAGGGAGGCAGGCTACCCCACTACATCACTACTGAACCTCACTGTTACAAAATTGAAATCACCAAACTACCTAGCTTAATTTAGTACACATTGGAAAACATCAGCAACAAGATGTAGTATCAAATCTGGATTCTGCTACAAACTGTCTAGCTTAAGGTATCACACATTGGAAAGGAAAGCATCAACAACCAAAACATAGTCAAATCTGGATTCAGTTACCAGCTACCCAATTTAAGCTAGCACACAATGGAAAACATCAACAACAAAACGTAGAACTACATCCGAACTCTGCTTTGACCAATCACAACACCTCAAAAGAAAGGAGTTACCAACCTCCAAATCTTTCCAGAAACTCATCCTACACGAAGAAAGCAGACACGACTCCCAAATTAGAATCAAAACTTCCCCAAATTCTATTCCAGAAATTCTGCTAGCAAGAGAAACTGAGCCTAACATCGAATTCACATCCCCAACTTTCAAATCTGTCGAAGATACAATCTAAACCATAATGAAGAAACAAGATCCGTAGCAATAGGAATCGCACCTAACCAAATAAATTCGACAGAAATCCAAAACCCAGAACAAGAGACTAGAACGTTTCTAAACTCAAATCCCAAAAATTTGTTTTGACGGAGCAAACCCATTACAAGAAAACCATGCAACCCTCGAACCCAAACAACCTCTTCCAAATCTGTAGTGACAAGGAAATGATCCGAGAAAGAAAACCCCCGATTCTCTTTGCAACCTTAACGGAAGAGTTCCCCTTCCATACCTACTAGAGAAGTATACTTGCCTTTTTCATTCTTCGTGCTGTTGTTGAGAGCCCTAGCCATGTGAGGATGCAACGGAGATGAAGGGTTGTTGCGGACGTCTACCACTTGGAGCGTTGTCCACCGAGGAGATCGCAGGCGTGGTGACGCTGGCCGGCCG
>JBBMJZ010012301.1:0-11287 GCA_037833815.1 Zingiber zerumbet | reverse complement strand
AAATTCTTTTCTCATTTTTCTTAATATTATGGTGGGGCTATTTTTTTTTTTTTTTTTGAGTTTTACTTTGAGTTTTACTTTTTTTATAGATGGGGCTGGAGCATGCAGATACTAACTACGTCAATACATGAGGACCACGGTAATGTGATTCATGAAGGGAGCATGATATGATCTTGTTGCAAAAAGAGAAATTTGTTACTCGTGATTGTCTCATACTGTTGGGAAGGAGTGAATCAACTACCGAATATACCCCATTAAAAGGGCATTTTTCCTTGATTTCATCATGTTTTTACTCTTATTCTATGTTGTAAATTTGTCACATAATTACCAACTCGGCTATAACTCGGGCAAGCATGTTGAAGTCTTGCTTTGAAAATCGTCTTTTGCCATATGATGGTCTTACTTTACGAGTCGTCTTTTGCCACGTGCTGAGGTCTTGCTCTAGCGCTTGCAAGTTGGTGAGAAAACCCTAAATTAACTACGGATCAAGCCCAAACGAGCTGCAAACCCAATTCTTGGTCAGCCCATCAACGAGGCCTACGTAGGCCCATTAACGATGCATGGAGGCACCACGGCGCTGCCGACGTCCACGTGCCAGTACGTAAGACTTACCTTCCCACCTGCCTCTGTCTCCAGTTCACCACTCGGATCTCGCGCCCTACTCTCCATCTTCGATCCAACACCGATCTCCGGTTTTCGGCATTCGCCCATGGCAGCCGGGTCTTCCTCGTCCGTGCCCAGCGATCCCCTGCTCAGGGACGAGCTCGACATCGTGATTCCGACGGCCCGGAACCTGGATTTCCTGGAGGCGTGGCGCCCCTTTTTCCAGCCCTACCACCTCATCATCGTTCAGGACGGCGACTCGAAGAATACGATCTCGGTGCCCGGTGGCTTCGACTACGAGCTCTACGACCGAAATGACATCGACCGCATCCTCGGCCCTAGGGCAGGCCGGATCTCCTTCAAGGACTCTGCCTGTCGCTGCTTCGGCTACCTCGTTTCCAAGAAGAAGTACATCTTCACCGTCGATGACGACTGCTTTGTGTGTGCCCTTCTCTCTTTTTATTTATTTATCATGTTCTGGATGTCAGAATTCGATCATGCTCCGATGCTGGGGAACTTGGGGGAACCTTTTTTTTTTGCCTTTGTTTCGCCTTGTTTTGATTGCTATTGAGTTTATAGATTTTAGTTTCTTTCCCCCTTTAACGTTGCCGGATTAGGATTGGATCTTTGAGGAAGATAAATCTAACTTTTTCTTCTCATTTTTTGTGATTGGCTTGCCCAACTGTCAACTTTTTGTAAAATTGTCGTTCCTACAAATCTTCTTGTTTCCTACTGTTGTTATTTTTGTCCCTCAATTTTAGAGAGGATCAAACTGTGGTTAGTCGTTGTTTAGACTCTACAATTATTGACAGATCCATCTTGTGGGATTGACGGGAGGAGAATAAAGAGATGAAATGAGATATGTAACCACATTTTATACGGATATATGCATTATCATTTAGATCTGGTTTTTGATCATGGAACATATCAAAGTAGATTTTCTTTTCTTATTGCGTTGTCTTGACATGTTCTTTGAGAATTGTATAATTTTTCATTGGAAAGGATTGATGTGCAAATAGCATTTTTTGTGAATCAAAGTGTAAATAATCAAGAGAATCTTCACTGATTTCTTCAGATAAAACATTCTATTCTAGCATAAATTGTCAAAAACTTCGTTGGATGGCTGATCCCCTCTAACATAAACACTCCTTCCATCTCCTCTAATAGTTCAAGGCTAGCAAAAATACTTTTGATTCACTAGGTTTCTTGTTCAAAATTGAGTAACTAAAACATGGCTTGAATCTCCGTTCTTATTGCAAATGATATGTGGACTTTAATTGTTTTCCTTTTCAAACTTTTGAAGAACCTTTGTTGAGTAATTGAAGGATTTCCTTACATAAATATCAGAGGCATGCTTAATGCTACATTGTATAGTTCGTTGTGACCTATTCCAGGATCCTTCTTGTAAATGATGTTGGCCAGACGTTAGTGTATAAAAAATTAGTGTATTCTAATTTTCACTTAATTGGAAGGTTCCCTCTGCACTCCATTTCCTTTTTCTCACTTCTATAGTTATTTTTTTTATTGTTTAATTACTTTCACGTAGTTCACTTATCATAATCTTGTTGCAGTTACTTATTCTTTTCCATGAATTCCATGACATGGAATGACCAATATTCTTTGTAAGTAAATTAGTTGCCAAAGCTAGATGTATAAATGTAGGGTAGTTGGATGCCGTAACTTCACTTGGCTCAAGGACCGTCTGTAGTCAGGTTAAAGGGCGTTAGAAATATTAGCTTTTAACAATCCATTAAGCATAATTCTGTAAGCTAGTTAGGCTCTGTTTTCATTATAGCATAGTAGTGCCAAAATTGAATGATTGTTCAGAATATGGAGAGAACCTATTCTAACCTTTTGTCCTTTGTTTTCTATGATGCTTCTCTTACTTACCAGTACTCTCTAGTAAAACTGAGCTCTTTTGATAATGATTGTACTCCTTTTTTGCTGAAAAATATTTCTTTTTGTTGAGTAGGTTGCCAAAGATCCCTCTGGCAAACAGATCAATGCACTTGAGCAACACATCAGGAATCTCCTTACACCATCCACCCCATTTTTCTTCAACACCCTGTACGATCCTTACCGAGAAGGTGCAGACTTTGTGCGGGGATACCCCTTCAGCCTACGGGAAGGTGCCCCAACTGCTGTATCTCATGGATTATGGCTCAACGTTCCAGACTATGATGCCCCCACCCAACTTGTCAAACCTAATGAAAGAAATACCAGGTGAAATATCCCTCCATGCATTGTTGATGAATTTCAATTTCCTGATGTAATTGAAATTATTAATTGTTGCATTGGGCAAAGGTACGTTGATGCTGTGCTAACAGTGCCAAAAGGTGCATTTTTTCCCATGTCTGGGATGAATTTGGCATTCAACCGTGAGCTCATTGGCCAGGCAATGTATTTTGGACTTACGGATGACAGCCAGCCAAATGTTCGATATGATGATATGTGGGCCGCATGGTGTGTCAAGGTGGGTATGCTACTTTATTTACCTTACTGACAAACAAGAAAACCAGTTCAAAACTTAAACTAGGAATTGATGTTGAAAATGACCTGGAATTGTTTTTAGGTGATTTGCGATCACATGGGATTTGGCGTTAAGACTGGCTTGCCCTATATCTGGAATAGCAAGGCCAGAACCCCACTTGTGAACCTTAGAAAGGAGCATGAGGGCATCTACTGGCAAGAAGATATTGTCCACTTCTTCCAATCTGTCTCACTTTCAAAGACGTCCGTAACAGTTCAAGAATGCTACATTGAGCTCTCCCAGCAGGTCAGAGAGAAGCTCGGGAAGGTTGATGCTTACTTCATTAAGCTGGCTGATGCAATGATGACATGGATCGAGGCATGGAACGAGCTGAATCCATCTGGAAACTAAAGACGCAGCCATTGCCTGAAAAACCATCTGTAAGGGCGCTCTTACTGCCTTTATTGTTTGCAGCACTGTCCCAATTTTTTGTGACCTTGTCAAAGAACAGCATTCAACTCGTCAAAGAAACCACATCATGTTTGAATAAATCATTGTATCGCAGAAATTATGAAATCGTGCAATTTATTAATGTACAAGCGGTGAAGAAAATGTGTCAAAACTCTAAGTAGCCTGGCTTTGTGTTCGTTCAAAGATAAATCATCTATAATTCTGGTGTTCAATGACAGTATTTCAATGAAGATGCGTAAGATCCACTACAGCACTTTATTGTGCTTGTGCTTGTGCAAGTGCCTAATGGTACACGTCCGTCCTGACTGTTTCCCAGTTTAAGGTCCCTGAAACAGGTAGGGTTTTGAGCTGTAAACCCCCATTGCATAGTTCCGGAGCTCAAACAAGTCGGAGCTGGAATCACTTCCTCCACCATCCTCCTCTTCTGTTTCCCATGCCACTCTCCTTTTGCTACCGAAGCTTCTCCCTTCTCATTGCAGCACTTGTTGGACTTAGCCGACCTGACGTTTAGCCATATCTCTCTCTGCGACAACAATGAAGTTGCCTTCTGGTCCCTTTCTCTACTCTTCCTTTGCTTTTCCACGTACTCTGAGTTCTTTTTTCTCGAAATCACTACGTTGAAGAATGATCGAATGACGTTAGCCAACTTACCACCAGGAGGGCATGGCTGCCTTTCTCCTTTGTCCTTGGGTTTGCTCTCTGAATTTGTGAGCCGATGGAAGATCACCTCCATGGCTTCTCTGCTGGGCGGCGCATCCACGCTCCTCCTTTCTGCGGCCACCCGCCGAGTTCTTTGAATACCAATCAGACTGGCCTCATTGACCTCGCCGGAGAAGTATAATGCTGCCTCGAAGACGTCGAGCTCGCCTGAGCCATTTCGACGACAAGACTTGGACATCCCTGACGACGACGACGACGCATATGTAGGCGTTGGAACTGATATGTTTATTTATATACACGCCATGCACATTAATGGCGAAAATCACAAGACTAACGACAATCGGAATTGTGTTACGTGGAGTTTCGGGATAAAGCAGGCGGATCTCAATTCATGCGGCGTCAGTGGCTCAGTGCTCGACCGTGGCCTGGTGAGGAGCACAAAACAAGTATTTGTCTAAGTATTTTTGCAGGGATTCATCGCGACACCTGTCGTCTTATGCTCAGTTAAGAGTGCATTCGTTGGGTCTATAGATATAGGGATAGGGATTGCTTATAAAGATGACTCTGTCTGCTCTTGACTGTTAAAATATGTATATATAACTCTAAAATATGGAAGTTTCAAAAAAAAAATAACAAAAATGTGTTAGAAAAACTATTGTGTTAGGCGTCCAGACCGAAGACGGAACCAGATGGAGTTCCTATGCTGGAACTTCTGTGGTGGGGCAATCAGAATATGCAAAAATGCAAAGTGAGCTTTCTCATCCATTTTTCCATACAAATAGCACGTAAATATAGATATCAAGGATGAAGACCAAACAAAAGTTCTGCTTTTCAATTTAACAACTAAGATCCAGTGTCGACAATGACAATAAAAGTCCATGCAGCTAAAGAGCAGGCAACCACTTAGGTGATGCAGTAGATGGTCTTAGAAAACCAGTCTAACAATAATAATAATAATGCTAATGCTTGCCAAACAGTGACTCATGGCAATGTGGTTCTAACCAATCTCGTGGTGAATTTTTTGGCACGTTGCCATTGTTGAAGTCTCTATCTTGTTTTCGCGCCACGCCCTATTCCTGAATGCCACCTTTGGTCTGCTTCCCTCAGTTTATGTTTGAACCGCTGCTTATGGCCAGTTGCATTTGATTCTTGCTGCTTGGCTTGAGGAGGAGCACCATGAGGTCCCAAATAGATTTTCTCAGTTTCTTTGGTTGTCTGTTTAAACCATATTATTTGACCTAATTTGAATTAGATTATGATCTGCATCCTAAAGAAAACGCATAGAAGCTAGTAAAGAGATATAATAGGCATTTGTGCACTCACCGTCTCGTGAGGTATAGGAGCTGTTACTGCAGGCACATTTGTGTTTGCAAAATCTGAATCCTCGATAGTCAAGCTTGGGATAACAAATCCATCAGTATCTGTAACATAAATGCAACTAAAGTCGATTGAATTATTGGAATGATGAATAAGAACTCAGTTCCTTCCTTTTTGACATCAAGTGCTCTGTAAAACAAAGCAGAAAGAATATACAATACTACAGTAATGTAATGTAGTAGTAGAAAAAGAGTGGAGAAAAGAAACATTGATACCTTTTTTTTTTTTTTGTAGAAAATCAATAAGAGAGTTGTGTAGTAAAATGATCACTAGATATAGAAGATGCTTAACTGAGCAAAATCTATGAGGAAGACTCCCTCTGAGAACAACAGATACATGTTAAATATAACTGAAGAAAAAAAATAGATAAGCTCCAAATTGTCCAAGATTTCACTGTCATGAAATGTGAATCATAAATTACAAATAAGCATTCTTCCTAAAGAAGCCTTTACTGTAAAAGCCAAATGGCGAGAGCTTATAGATAATGATGAATTGAAAGTCAGTGCCACTTATCCAGATCCAAAAATACTAGGTTTTATCAAGAATGGCATGAGGCTTACATGATCAACTAGTGTTCAGCTACTAATTCGAAGACAGAAGAGAATACCCGTGTTGCCAATAGAGAATCCTGGAATGGATTCAGTTATTTATCGAAATGTTCAGGTTGCACATTTGTCGTCAGTCATCTTGCTCATCAATTTGAATGCACTTATAATAATCTGTCTGTACTTCACAGAGACTATCTTCTTCATTACAACCTTTTGTCATCTTAACTGCCTTAGACTCCAAAATATATCTGCAACCCCACAGTTGCCTGGCACTAATATTATGCTTGTGATATTTTGTTTGTTGCAGAATTGAACTACCAAGTAAAATCAACTCTTATCAAAAGATTATAAATGACAAAATTAAGCATCCTTAAGACCTTAACCTTGCAGATTCTCATTTCAAAATGAAAAAAAAAAAAAATCCTTCTCACTTGAGACATTTTGTTTGAGTGGTAGTATAGAGCTTAATAATCCTTAACCTTATCCATCTTTATATTCCATCCACGGAATTTCAATTGAAAGAAATGTCTAAGTTAATCAAATTCATCAACCATAGAGATGCAGGTTGATATGAAAAATAGACCTTATTTTTTTTAATATATCTTTAGAGTGCACTTCTTCCTGTCTGAGAATCCTTGGATATGCAAGCATCGGACTATTCAGCATCATGCATATATCTATATCTTCAAAGTAAAACCAGTAACTATGCTACTTAAAATTTCACTAACGTAGCTCCAAATTCTGGATCTAATTTCCACTTAGAAACATAGCTGATCCACAAGGTAAGTAAAATTGCATATAGATACAAGTATTATGGAAACGTTGCAATTTGTAGGAATTAAATCGGAAGCATCTACTCATACAAACAAAATAAAATAACAATCTTTTTAACATTTTACAAGGATAACGAATCTCAGGAGAATTCTAAAAACTTTACCGAGAAAGAGTAGTTAATCTACGGTCAAAAACAAATCTTTAGCAAAGAAAACAGAGGTCAATCCTACCCCACTCATCTTCCTCGACCTCTGCTGCCGAACGATTCAAAGAGGGATCCATGGGTCGCAAACGAACATCGATTTCGGCGGCCGATAGGGCGCAAAAGCCCGCACCTTTTCAATTCAAGAACAAGAAACAAAAACAAGAAACAAGAACAAGGGTCACTAAGCGAAAACACGAGATGCGATCCAAGAAGGAGGGAAAAAAAAATAGTAAAAGCGGCCCGAGAAAAATGCAAAACCTGCAGAGAGGAGGCGACGGTGCTCTCAAGGGTTTATGGCCACGCTCAGAAAAGTGGAAAACCCAACTGGTATTTTATTTACCAAACTTGTCGGGTTATTGGGTTCGGATCCATCTATGCCCAATTAAAAAATAAAAAACACAGAGATGAACGTGTTTACTCCTCTGCGAATGCGGATCTAAATTGGACTTGAATCCGCTTCACCTCACCGAGCAATATGAAATATCGTTCTGGCTTCCGTCTCAAGAATGGAAACTACCACTCGATTCTTTTCACGCTGCCAATTTTGATCTTGTTCTCTGAGAGATCAAGATCACAAGAGATGCTCAGATGCCAATTTTGCTCAGATGCCAGGAATTGTTGTTAGGAATATATATATATATATATACGTCAAATTGATTAAGAAAAGTTAATAGCTTGATTATTAGAGAAATCACAAGAGATGCTCAGATGCCAGGAATTGTTGTTAGGAATGATTAATCTTTAAATTAGTCGAGCTGCATCATCCATATTCGATTGCGCGAATCAATCAACAGCAAAGTTTGTACTTTTATTCAAATCTTGAGGAGGAAGAAGCCTCTCTGTTTAAATTGCCCAATAGCGCTCCGTGTTCTTCGCAGACGAAAAAACCTGAAAAATCTTGCAGATATCGACATTTTTATCACCAAATGAAGGTGTTTTTTTTTGTTAATAAGAGAAGGAAATGCTCTTCAATCCCCATACCTTGTCCTGTTTCTTGAGTTTGAGATAGTCTCCGATGCCTCCAATTCTCTTCTTGAGACAAATCCTGTGCTGCTCCATGGAAGCGTTGGCGAACTGCTGCAAGTGGTCTTTGGTGTTGGCAAGGAGCCGGCCTCTGTCTCCTTCCTCGTCTTCCAGCAAGGCGAGTTCATCTCAGTCGGGCCCTTTCTCGATTCCATAACAAATGTCTAACTTTGATGCTGATTTTCTTACGAATAGCAAAAAAAAAAAAAAGCAGACGCTTTTACAGTTGTACTCGCCGAAAGCTTGAAGAGGAAGAAAGAACATATTCCTAGTCTGGATTTCGTTTCCTCCGTTGGATCTCGTGGAGCGTATTCCAAATTCCTGATCGAAGTTTGGGCCATGCGAGATACATAGATACGGGCCAAGATTCTGGAAGCTGTAAAGCCCAAGGCGCAATTTTGACAGCTTTTTCTCCCTCTCCAGCATTTTTGGGGCTTCCAACCGGCAGCAGTAGCTCCGCCTCGCCTGGAGTCTGGAGATGTCTTCGACCAGTTCCTCCTTTAAGGTTATCTCTAACCGGCAGCAACTATCTCTCTTTTGTGTTGTTTACTTCCGGATTTATTGCCGATTGCTTTGTCTGATATGGCAGATAATCCTGGGTTCGTCCTCAAGGTCTCGCCGTCAGATACTGTCCGAGATGGGATACGATTTCACCATCATGGTATGCGATTCGCTTCCCATTCTCTCCCTTCGTCTACTTTGTTTCCCGCCACTTCACTATCTAGTGGCTTCATGGCAGAGCGCCGACATCGACGAGAAAGAGATCCGGATGGAGAAGCCGGAGGAGTTAGTGATGGCATTGGCTGAGGCTAAGGTTAGAAGACTATTTGATGCTCGGTAGTAAGTTAGATATTGGATTTTAAAAGGTGTTTTAGTGTGGTTGGTTCTTCAGGCTGATGCCATTATATCAAAGCTGCGTAGCAATGGTTTTAATGAACAGGCTGATGGGCCAACGCTCCTGATAACTGCTGACCAGGTTTAATCTTGTGCAAAGTTCCTTTTTTGACATAGTCAGTAGTGATTGATCGAGTTAAGACTAATGTTTGTTGTATGAATGGTGAATGTCGCATCATTGTTTGTATTAGTTGTGATGTCAACTTGAGGTACGAAACCTTAACATAATAAAGTGCATCCTTTAGTATACAAGTCAAAGAAACAATATACAAGGGTTGAGGTTGATCTTGAGATTCAGATATATGAACAGTGAGGTTTGAAAAATGTTATATTTAGCATGGATCCATATAAAAAAATTTACTGCATGGTGAGCCTAACCGAGAGCTAATGACCCACAGGAGCTAGGAGGGAGGGGACCGCACAAGGAGAGAGAGGGATGGCCAGTGTTGGTGGTGCCTGAGCTAGGTGATGGTCACCAATTGCAAGATTATGGGGAGGGATCCTTGCACGAGGTTGTCAGGTGGTGGACTAACCATTGTCGGTGTAAAAGGTTTAAGGGCTAAGAGAATCATCACTGCGTTTCATGTCATTGATGACAGATAGGAGAGGTCAGTTGCACAAAGTAGGGGAGCTACGGATGCATGAGGGAGCTCTAAAGAAAAATCCTTCTTTTTTTTTTTAATAAAAACCCTTTTTTTAAAAAAAAAATGGTAGTGCATTCCTTTTATTTAAAAGGGAAGGGTGTGTGTCCCTACAGGCTATGGAGCCAGTGGGTGCTCCCACCTCTCATTCCCTTGAGAAGAACTGACAATAGGTATCATCAGTATAGGGATATAAATGCTTTGCTACTTTTGATTCACTTGTGGAATTTCAGTTTCTATCTTGATTATTTAAAATTGAGATGGTGTGAAGCTTTGTTTGGTTTCATTTCTTTATAGTTGGAGATTTGATATCTGTAGATATTTTTTTGCCAACTTTGTACACTGAACTGAGAAACAAGACATATATTTTCAAATTGTTGTTACTTGAAAGAATATATCCATAATACACATCAAGCAATCTCTGAACAAGTTCATTTTCATTTCAAGAAATCATGCCTATTTTCCAGCATGATGAGAAATTGAGGTGGTTGTTCTAAGAAAAACGCATGGCACCTCCTCGCATATCACTTCAAGTTGTCATCTTAACACATGGAACAAATTAGGATTCTCTTCAGTCTTCATACAAAGTAGGATACCGCATGATGAGAAATTGAGTTGATTGTTCTAAGAAGGTCACATGGCACCAATACACATGTCATTTCTTCAAGTTGTCATTTAACACATGGAACAGACTTACAAACTAGGATACCAATGACATGGTACTTCAGCAGCTTGTTCACATATTCTGTGCAGCATTAGTTTTTACCTGAATGCTTGAAAGTTCTTATCAACGTACCAAATTTTTTTGTCACATATCTGAAGTTTTGACTTGATTTCATATTGTAGTCAAACTTCTGTATTGTTTTTTTATTTGTCTCTCAGGTGGATTGATGCATCTAAAACCAAAGTCTGTTATCATAGGGTATTTTGTGACTTACTCATGTTGTACTTTCCTTTGTTTTATGGTTGACTATCTCTTGACAACAAATGCATAACACTCACTAGTAGGAAATTCACTGATAACAATTGTACCATCTATCATGTTAATCATGAAGATAGTTCTCATGTTTGTATCAATGCAAAAGTGATTTCGGTTTAGCATGTATAAATGAAATTTTTTATCTTCCTCGTTTGCCACATAATGTTTTTCTAAAAGTATTTTATATATTTGATTTCTGAAGCAATGCTAGTTACTCTCAAGCTAATGCTATCCGCCATTATTATTTCTTTTATTAAGGTTGTGGTCCATGGTGGAATGATAAGAGAAAAGCCAAGCAGCCCAGAGGAAGCACGCGAGTTTATTAAAGGTTTTCTTGGACTGGCCTTCAGGTTTCTTTTGAAGATTGATCCTTAGACTCCATGACATTATTTGTGAAAATTCTTTCAGGCTATTCCCAGGGTCATGCATCAACAGTGGGGTCAGTTCTTGTTACCAATTTAAAAACTGGGGTTAGAAAAGGAGGATGTGATAAAAGTGAGGTATTGCTTTGTTATAGTAGAAATATTCCAAATTCTGTAATTCATCCAACACAAGAGTTTAAGTAATATTATAAAACAATTAAAAGATGTTATCTTTTATCATTCTGTTTCCATATTATGACCACTCAACATTTCATATGAA
>JBBMJZ010012292.1:0-11287 GCA_037833815.1 Zingiber zerumbet | reverse complement strand
TAATCATCATATCTACTACCTCCATTGATTTACCAGTGAGAGTTCCTATGTTCCATGTTCCAAATCTTAGATTATTAATTTTCCTATCATATTTGTTCTTATCCAACCTATGGTGTGAGAACTCTTGCCTATTTAATACTACACTCAAGTTCTCATGGAGATGTAGCGGTCCTTGCTTAGACGTTACAGTCGGACCCTGTAACACGAACTCTTGCATATTTAGCACTACACTTGAGTTCTGGAGATGTAGCGGTCCTTGCCGAGACGTTACAGTCGGAACCTGCAACACGTTCCTTCTAGGGAACAACCTAGTATTAACACAATAGTTTAAAGGATTCATTCATTGAATATTTGTTATAGTTTTGATGCTGGCTGACCACCTAACGCAACCCTCCTCCTTTATCCGGGCTTGGGACTGGCTATGACTAGTCGTCACACGGCTACACAACGGAAGATAATAATAATACATACCATGCAAGATAATAGACTAAATATATTGACTGCATGCCGGCATGGCCTAACACAACAATGACACATAATCCGAGTAAAAGTAGCTAAAGGCTAAAATCCAAAAGCAAGCCAAATATTACTTGCCAAGTCTGAAAATAAAATGCAAGTCGAGCAGTAAGAACAACGTTGCGACAACGACATGTGTGCACAATGTCGTGACAGCGACATGTGTGCTGTGGTGTTGCAGTGATGGGTTGTTGGAGCATTCTTGTGGCGGTGGATGCGGGACAACCGTCCGTTGCTGGTCACTGTGGCTGCGACGATCAGGAGAAAAGGACTGAGTGAAGGTTGGTGTTAGTGTTGTCGGCGGTCGGTGGTGCTGCGGCTTCGGGGATGCGAGGGCGACAGCGGCTGAGGAGAAGGGGATCGGGAGAGGAGAAAGGGGATCGACGAAATTAGGGGAGAACACTTAGGTATTTATAACTTAGGTTATTTGATTAATACTTTAGGTTAATTAAACTAATCAATTCTCACTTAATTGATATTCTAAACAGATTTCTCTAAACCTAATAAATTTGTCCCCTTAAATGTGTCTTACGAACTCCTTTTAAATCCCGAATAATTTCTAAAAATTTTAAAAAAATTCGGTGAAGTTATTTCTTAAATAACACTTTTTAATCAATTATCGTATCTTACACCTTGTGTTGCTTTTTGCTCCATCTATGTTCCTCGAGTTTTCCTCCTCCTGACGTTTGTGGCCACTTTAAACCCATATTTTATATAAATTATAATTTCAAAATCAGTTTTAAAGAATATCTCCATTTTCTTCTTTAAAGTCACCTTTGAATTTTGGTGGATGGATGCTTGATCCGGCCATTCCTCCCAATCTAGTTGCTTAGTTGATAGTTAGTCATTCTGAGCAGTCCGACTTTGATACCACATGTTGGTGCTATAGAAGCGGTTTGGATTGCTAGAGGGGAGGAGTGGATAACGACCTGCAAATAAAACTTGGATTTTTCTTGCTAACGACTTAGCAAAGACACATACATTAACAAAATAAATATTGCATAAAAGAAAGAGGACACATAAAAATTACTTGGTTTGCAACCCACGAGTTGTTAACCCAAGAACTATAAAAGCTCCACTATCTTCTTTTTTTCAAAAACTTGTCGGAGGCGGAGAAACATCTTACAACAGTTAAGCGCTAGAGTAAATAATGAATTGAAAGACAATGAAATATTCGAGAGTGTGTTATGTTCCTCTTCAAGCTTCAACCCTCTTGTCGACTTCATCTCGATCTGACCTTTGTGCTAACGTGACACCTTCTGATCGACTGAATTTTTGCTGACTCACCTTCAGGCTTTATCTGCTTAGACAATGGCTCAATAATGACTTTGGATAACTCAGCTCCCTCCTTTCGCTGAGAGGCTCTCCGTTGCTTGGAGGCTGGTGACGTGGTTGTTTTGATCTGTTTTACAATGGGTCTACTTTCGGTCGCTTGGAATATGGTCAACCATTAGTCTTGACCATTCCCTTATCTTGCCGCTGATCTTGCCTTCTCTGGTCACCTAGATGAATTTATGGTCATTTGGACATGCCGTCTTTCTTCCGGCTTCTTGTCCCGTGTATGCATCAAGCTCTTCAGGCTCACTCCCGTGTGTTCTCCTTGCGAGTACTCTTCCGTAACTTCTCGTACCTCGAATGAATCGAGCCCGGCTCCTTTCCCGTACCATCCTTCTCGCTCGCTCCCTTGCTTATCTCTTCTGCTAAGGTTTGCTCTCCTAAGTCCCTTCACACTTAGACACATTAAAACTCAACAAGCACCTAACTTAAACTTATTTGATGACACATCAAAACACCACCAGGAGTTCTAATAGTGTACTCGGTGAGTTAAAGGGACATACACTACCAAGTAAAGAATCTTAGTGGTGGAATGAGGATGTATATGAAAAAGTAAAGGAAAAATCAAATAATTTATAAGGAATTATATACTTGTAAGAATGAAGAAAATTAAAAAAAATATACAGTAGTAATGAATGAAACGTTTGGACGCTTATATCGATAATTGGATTAAAAAAAGGATATTTAATAGCCAAAGCGAGAGAGAAGAAGACAAGAGATCTTATCAAAATAAGATGTATTAAAGATAAATGCAATAGGGTACTAGTAAATGACGATGAAGTAAAAGAGCGATCACCAACTTTTTAATGAAGGTGTAGATGACCAACTTAATTTATTTAGGCCAAATGAGTATAAAAATTTAAATTTTTATAGTAGAATTTAAACTTTAGAAGTAGAACAAACATTAAATGGGATACAAAATGAAAAAATAATTAGACGAGATGATATTCTAATAGAGGTATGAAAGTGCCTTGGGAAACATGATATTGAATAACTCATAGTTATTTAGCCTGATATTGAAAACTAAAATGTCTGATCAATGGAGGGTAGGTACTCTAGTTCCCTTATATAAGAATAAAGGAGACGTATAGGGATAGTAAACTAAAGAGTCATAGCATAAAATTTTGGAAAAAAGTAATAGAAAAAGACTAAGGAGATTACAGGACCGAAAATCAATTTGAATTTATGCCCGGAAGATCAACAATAGAAGTTGTACATCTTTGGCAACTAATCGAAAAGTATTGAAAATGGAAGCAAGACTTATATATGGTATTTATCGACCTAGAAAAAATTTATGATAGTTCCAAGGGAAGTGTTAGCATAATATATATTGAACTAATTAAGAATATGTACGAGAATATAATAACAAGAGTGAAAACAGGTGGATTAATCGAAACGTTTCCCATAAAGATAAGGTTATATCAAGGAAAGTGAAAGCAGGTGGATTAACCTAAACGTTTCCCATAAAGATAAGGTTATATCAAGGATCAACTCTAAGTCCCTATTTTTTTACACTAATCATGGATGAACTCATTGGACACATCCAAGATACAACACCGTGATGCATATTATTTGCAGATGATGTTATTTTGGTAGATAAAACACATGAAAGAGTAAATGCTAAACTCAAATCTCGGCCGGAAACACTAGAAGTGAAAGGTTTTAGACTTAGTAGAGTAAAAACACAATATATGGAATTTAAGTTTAGCAATATTAGACGTAATAAGACAATTATTAAAATAGGTGTAGAAGAGAAAGAGATCATATATTCCTCATCACAATAATCCGCTTATATGTAGGTATTTATATGCATATGGAGGGAAATATGATCCTATAATTATGGTATGTCTATTAATTACAATCATTCACAATCTCTATAATCAATCATAATCCCTACAATTAAGGGAATATTCGGAAGTATTCAACACCCCCCTCAAGTTGGAGCATATATGCCAATTATATCGAGCTTGTCACAAACTTCTGAGATTCATTTTCCTCCTAATGCTTTAGTGAAGACATCAACAACTTGGTTAGATGATGATATGAATGGAATGACAATTTTCTAGCTTATTACACACTCGTGAATAAAGTGACAGTCAACTTCATTATACATAGTTCTCTTATGAAAAATTGGGTTACTTGTAATATGAATAGATACTTGGTTATCATAGTACATTGGCAGTAGTTTATTGTAGTTGAACCTAATTCTTCAAGCAAATTCTTTAGCCATAGCATCTCGGTTACAGAGTGAGTCATGACTCTGTACTCAAATTTGGCAGTCGACCTAGCAACGACAGTTTGTTTCTTACTTCGTTATGTTGCTAGATTTCCCCCTACATTAGTGTAATATCTATAAGTGGACCGTTTGTTGGTCTTAGATTCAACATAGTCGACATTAGAATAAGCCTCAATCTTTAGGTGTCCATTTCTCTTAAATGACAACCTTTTCCTGGAGATTTCTTAATGTACTTAAGAATCCTGATAGTGGCATCCCATTGAACTTGCTTCGACTTATCCATAAAACGATGGACTATTCCAACTGCAAAAGAGATGTCAGGTTTCGTTAAGTAGATGAGTTTCCTAACAAGCCGTCTATATTTTGACTTATCCTAAAAGAACTCTCCAGTGTTATCCCAAACACTTGAATTCATATCCATAGGCGTATCAACTGACTTCGTTGCAATCAATCCAGTTTTTTTGAGTAAATCTATAGCATACATCCATTAGTATAATGAAACTTTAAATTTGTTATGAGTAGGACGTCCCATATCCCTCGTCACAAAATATTGCTGCCAATACTTCTTAGTTTCGTCTATCCCACATATATCATTGCCGAATATTAGGATGTTATCAACATAAACAATAAGTATGATAATCCCATTTGTGCCCTGTCATACAAACACAGAATACGATTTGCACTGTTTGAAGTCAACAACATTGATTATATTACTGAATTTATCAAATCAGACTTTGGGATTTTGTTTAAGACCATAAATAGCCTTTTTAAGTCTACAAACCATAGTAGCATTCTCCCCTTGAGCAACATACCTTAGAGGTTGCTCCATAAACACGATCTCGTGCAAATCGCCATAAAGAAAGTTATTCTTCACATCTAGTTGATACATTGGCCAAGATTGATTGACAGCCAAGGAAAGGCGAGTAGTAGGAGAGAACGTCTTAAAGTAATTAACACCATACGTATGTGTAAATCCTTTTACTACCAGACAAGCTTTGTATCGATCAATAGTACCATCAACTTTAAATTTCAGAGTAAATACCCAACGACGGACAACAATATCAACATAAGTGGTGCAGCCACCAACTCTTAAGTACCACGAGAGATAAGGGCAGACATTTCCTCATCCATTGCAGTTCACCAAGCCGAGTGTTGATAAGCCTTAGAGAGGAAGTTGGAACTTCTGTATATCATAGAGAAATAGCAAAGGCACGGAATGTAGGACTAAGGTAATCAAACGAATATGATTAGACAAAGGATGAGTAGTGTAATATCAAATACCTTTACGAAGAGCAATAGACAGATCAATATCTGAGGAGCGAGGAGCATTAGGATCTGCTGGAAGAGGAGGTGAGGGACATGAATCTAGTTTTGGCCGAGCACGCCTAATGTACACCTCCAATGGTTTAGGAGACGGAGTATCTGTAGTGAGACATGAATGGTGGGATAGGTAACACTAGGGGAAAAGTATAGTTGAGACTAAAAAAAAACGTAACATCAACGCAGGTGTAACTGTGTTTTGATAATAATATCCTTTTTGTGTACCTGAATATCCAAGCCTGATGCATTTAATAGAGCGAGGAGAATTTATCCAATCCAGTAGTAAAATTTTAAACAAAACAAACACAACCAAATATGCGAGGAGACATAAAGAAAAGAAATTTGTTAGGATGAAGACAAGATAAGGTGATATCCCCATGTACACAGTAGAAAACATCCTATTTATGAGAAAACAAACTGTGAGTATAATATCACCCCACAAAAAGTTAGGCACATGCATGTAACAAAGAAGAGTACGAGCTACGTCTAAACTATGATGGTGTTTGCGTTCAACAACTCCATTTTGTTGGGAAGTGTATGAACAAGAGGTTGATGAATTATTCCATGAGGATTACAGAATGTAGACAGTCTTTTAAGTGAACTCAAGTTCATTATCGATACGAAGAATGCGTAAGGCAACATAATATTGAGTTTTTATTTCATTATAAAATGATATTAACACCTCAGGAACCTCACTCATATTTTTAAATAAATATAACCAAGTTATGCGAGAATTATCATCAACAAAAATTATAAAATACCAAAAATCTTCTCTCGACTCAATTCTACTAGGTCTCTAAACATCACAATTAACAAGTTCAAAAGTAAAAGAACTACGTTTATCACTCTAGAAGGAAAGAAGTACGATGGTGTTTGCCGAACTCATAGGACTAGCAAATCAGTAGACGAAACAGGAACTAAACTTTTGAGAGAGGAAGAAGATGGGTGACCTAGACGACAATGCCACTAATAAGGAGACAGTTGCTGAGAGTGTCCAGGAACTTACAGGTGTAATCGAATCCAGATAGTATAGTAATCACTCTCATGTCCTCCACCAATTATCCTCTTTGTATGTAGATCATGAATAATACAATAGGATGGATAAAAAGATACAGAACAGTTATGTGTTTTTGTTAGCTGGCTTATGGACAATAAGTTAACTAGAAATTTAAGTGCAAAGAGAATATTATCAAGAGTGATATTTGCAGTGGACCTGACAACACCTCTGCCTGTAATCGGAGAATAGGTATCATTGGCTAGACGGGCAGGGGATAAAGATAAGGAAACAAAAGAGGAAGAGAAAATAGACTTGTTACCAGTAATATGAGCAGACGCATCAGAATCCAACATCCAAGACTTATCACGAGATACAACAAATGCATCTGGAGGTGGCAGAGGGAATGCTGGCGGAAGAGCGAAATAATTTCTCATAATCAGTATTAGAAACAAAGATCATATCATCTTGACCGCAAGTGTCTGGTGATGGAGTTGATAGTTCGGTAGATGCATTATTAGCGCAGTCATGCTTACTAAACTTCGTCTAACATTTCTCGGAGGCATGGTTGGAACGATTATAGTGAACACACGAATGACTACTCCTAGTGGTATCATTTCCACGACCATGACCGCTACTATTACGACCTTGAAAGAACCCATAACCACGAGTAGCCATAGTTGAAGTGTTGGAAGATGTGGAAAAACTAGTGTTAGGATGACCCATGGTCACACGAAGAACCCGAGGCAAAAAAGGACGTCAGCATAGAAATTGAGAGCATGAGGCGTCAGTGCAGAAATCTGCAGCACAGGGCGTCGACATCGAAATAAGTAGAAAAGTTAGGTTAGAGAATGAGAACTTGGCTCGTATACCATGTAGAAGAGAGAGACTATATATTTTTCATCACAATAATCCACTTACATATATGTATTTATATACATAAGGATGGAAAGAAGATCCTATAATTATGGTATGTCTATTAATTACAATCAATCACATCTCTATAATCAAGTTAATCTAAATCAATCATAATCTGTACAATTAAGGGAATCTTCGAAAGTATTCAAGAGTAGGAAATGACGAGTTGTCTGTAACTGAGAGTTTTGAGTATTTATAATCATTTTTTGCAAAAGGAGGGATTGAGAGAGATGTTTTACGTAGAATACAGGTGAGATGTTTGAAATGGAGGAAAGTATCAGTTGTTCTTTGTGATCATAAAGTAACTCTAAGACTTAAAGGAAAATTTTACAAAACGGTGGTTAGACCTACTATGCTATGTGAAATTGAATGTTAGGTTATGATGCGAGCACATGAACAAAAGATGAGAGTTGTAGAGATGAGGATGTTTAGGTGAATGTATGAACATACAAGGATGGAGAGAATAAGAAATGAAAATATTAGAGAGAAAGTCGGGTTACACTTTTTTAGGGAAAACTTTAAGAAACATGTTTAAGATGGTACAAAATGTACTTAGATGACCAATAAATGCTCCAGTTAGGCGATGTGAAACTATGACAAATGCCCATATCAAACGAGGAAGAGCAAGACCAAAAAAGATTTTGTTAGTAATAATAAAATAAGATAAAATTTATTTAAATATAAATCATAATATGGTAGGGGATATAGCCCAATTGTGTAAAAGGATCCATATAGCCGATTTCGTTTGGTGGGATAAGATTTGATTGTTATTGTTATCCCCTTCTGTTGAATTTTCTTTGAGTGATAATAATACTGGTAGTACCATAATGTTTCCCAATTCATCAACATAACTTAGTTTTCTGTTACTGATGAACCAACCACATTTTTGCATACTTAAGAGTTGCATGAACTGGCAGGCAATATATCTTTTTATTTTTATCCATAGTTGAAAAATGTTTCCATTGTATCATTAGATTGAACATGTCAAATTGGTAGTAATTTCGGTGCTCTTTTTGGAGTTTCATAGTAGTTTTGAGATTTAGCTAATGTAGATTTTGTTGAGTTGCTTTCATTCTGATACTTTAGTTTTGCTTCATTAAAATCAGTTGGTTCGGTTGCTTTGTACTAATTTTGTAAATGGATCATTGGTATTGATTGACTGTTCTGACTAATTCTGGTAAAATTGATTGTAAATACAATTACTGGATCAAATGCTTATCATGATTGTAAATCAAAATCTTGATGGGAATTCTATATCGGCTGTGGTTTCACATTCCAAATTTACTGGAACTATGAAATTACTAAAATTGTTAGATTGAACATGTCCCTGGCTGCATAATTAAAGTGAAATCCAAAGATAAACAAAAATCTGGGAAGTAGCTATATTGAAAACAGGAACAATTCTGGCATTTGGAAACCTTTTTAAGGTAAAATGAAGCAACATGACATATCATGCAAATCTATATTTTTGGTGAATGTCTAGCAAGCTCCTGGCTAAACAATGTTTAGTCTTTAGTCTTCCCATTGTAATTCCTCCTTTACTCTTATAGGTTTATTACATGGTTGATCTCGGGAATGGTGCTAAATATATGAATTTCACGGGTTGTGGTAAATCCTTCAACCAGACATTTACTCTAAAACACTTCAAATTTATTCCTGATAGTTATTCTTTTGTTTTTAAAACTGAACTTCTGTTTTTGTTTAGTTTATGACATGGTTTGTTTTAGTGTGTTATTGTGTTACACTTTTCATCTTTTTCTCTTCTGCTTCAACAAAGCACAATAAAACAAATTGCTACTAGTTCATTCATTTCATACCCACAATCAGATATGTCAATCTCTCCAACTGTTTCAAATCATTCATCAATTCAAACATCCCTGCAAATCAAGTGTTCTTCGATGATGGTCATGGATTCTGCCATTGCCATCTTCCAAAGCTCCTTATGTTGTACTTAAACCTAACTTAACCAAAGGTTTCAACTTGATTACATTGAATTTCTCCTCAACATTCTATAATCTATACCACTAGGGATGTCCATTGATTTGCAGAAAATATATATTCCCAATTTCAGCTTTAGATGGATTGACTAGGCTAGTTAAGAATGTTCCTATTAGTGGTTCACTAAAACATCTTGCACATTGACCTCCTATCCCAGACATTTTATTGCATGTGAGACCCACTCTACCACATCCTAACCTCTTGTCATCTCGACTCATTTTGACTTGGTAGACAATATCATTTTCATTGGTGTTCTTTGTTTCCCATGTTAAGACCTTCGTAATATGTTTCTTAGACAAATGACACAATTTTAGGTTAACTCAGATAAAAAAATTTCTTGCTAAATGTGCAAATTCCACTAGGGGCTACTTCCCCCATCATAAACTATGGCACTCATGATCATTTGCCTAAATCTCATTCATGGTTTAAAATCTTATACCATGCTAAGTGAAACAGTTGAAATCTATCATTCTGATAAATAATGTTTCATGTGTTTTGTTTTATGCCAACATTTGATACTTCTTAACATGCTACAATACAAGTCAAGATAAATTAAGATCATGTTGTTATTTTTTTGTAACTCGTCTCAGTATGAAATAATGACAAACTTATACTATTTCACATAGAAAAAAATTTAAATTTAAGTATATAGTTGTGTTTTCTTCTTTTGTCCTTTTTATCTCCTCCTTCCACCTCCAATTCGCCACTAGCATCATCCATCTAAACATTGACACGATATCGAAACAATATCATTTTAATCAAAGAATAAAACTCCGACATCACTTAAGATTTTGAACCGTCTTCACTTTATCACGTTTCCTCAATTTGCATGGCTTAACATCATTTCATGCATCAATGATCATCTTAGCCTTTTGTTATCCAAGTTTCTCTCCTAAGCTTGACAAATACTCATTATCAAGCATTCATTCTATATTTATCGATGATTTTAAGTGTCTTTTCTCAAGAGTTTTTCTATCCAAAGCTCAGGAAACACAAATGTCTTATGTTTTGATTGTGCTCTCCAAGAACCTACATGATTTAAAATCTCATGCTGTACCGAGCGACACAGGAACATTTAGTTTCGCTTGTCAACTACACGGTGCCTACATTGCATGCCCCACGACCGCTCTGGAGGAGTTGCTCGAGCCGCGGGGCTCGCGCAAGGAGTTTTTTTTTTCAATTTATTTATTTATTTTTCTACAATATTTTTTTTTTATTTTTTTAACTGTTATTATTATTATTTTTTAAATTATTTTCCTCTTCCCCATATTTTACTTATATGAAATTTTATTTTTAAAATTTTTTGGAAGTGGGCACACGATATCCAATACGGTGAGAACGTTGTGATATTTTGAGTTCTTGCTCTATCATATCCATTTTGCTTATTTGAGCCAAGGAGGCTGAGTCCATTCTCCTTAGAGTAGTAGACAAGGAATGCTAGCAAGCAAGACCAATGGTGGAATTTGACCTAGGATGAAGGAAAGAGTATTAAATATGGTCAATCTTTTGATGACCAATATTGGTTCTCAGAATGTATTAGAGATACGTATGTAAACTCGAATTGGACTTTTCATTTACCGCCTCTATACTTGGTACCCAGAGTAATAATTCCCATGACCCACAACTCGCAAACTCAAATTTCAATAATGTGTTAGAGTTTAGAAGTAATTTTTTTTTGCCCCTAGGGCGTAGCGCAGACGGTGGGCGCATGACATCTTTGGCGTAATGGTCAGGGCCAATTCTCAGGAACTGATGACATGGGGTTTACCCCATCATGACCCTAACACTCGTGTACCTACATTTATCTCCCTCCATATCTATGAGACCAACACTAAGGGGCCGTTAAAGTAGCATATCTTCCTTTTTTTAGAAGTAAAATTTTCTATAAATAACAGAGTTACAGGTCTGACCAAGGGGAGAGGAAAAAAATTCGTCACCAATCTCCGATGCGGCACTGTCGCATCAATACC
>JBBMJZ010012257.1:0-11289 GCA_037833815.1 Zingiber zerumbet | reverse complement strand
TGAAGAACACATGGGTTGAACTTGGATTAAAAATGTTAAGTTTCGTTTCCAATCCAAGTTTAACTTCTGAAGAACACGGGTTGCTAGGAAAAGTTCTGTGCTTGTACAAATTTTTGTATAGGGGAAATAGAACGGAATTCCAAGTAGCACCCAACATGGAGGACGCCGAAGCTTCCAAGCTCTAAGCCCTTCTGACTTCGTCGATTCGCCGATTCACCGATTTGCTGATTCGCCAATTCACTGATTTGCCGATTCGCCGATTCACCGATTCGTCGACTCTGATATGCAGGAAGCCAACAAAATTAAATTGTATGTTATGTCCCTAAAAAATATTTTTTGGGCTAGGCAACAAGGCTGGACTATAGCCTAGTATAGCCACAATGAAGATCCGTCTCTGAGGAGGATTACAATAATGATATTAAGTTTGTGCTCGATGAACAACAAGTAAATATGGAATATTTTATTATTTGTGTAATTTATACTTATTTTAAATTTGATGTTATTGTGTTAGAGTTTAATATGTGATTTATTATATAACTTATGTTGATGCTATGAAATCTGCCTAGTAGCACCTATTCCTTGCCTAGGCACTGATCTGACATCCGATTAGTGCCTAGCGAATTTTAGAACTTTGATTCTATGATAACTCTATGGTTTAATTTTTTTCACTAGTTATTTCTGATAATCTCATCTGTCATCATCTTTGCGTAATTGCTTTAACTTTGAAAATTTAACCATGAAAGAAGCAGCAATCTCGAAGTGATCACATTATATTCTTGACCTGGTTCTTAGGCAGTAGATGAATCCGTCTCATTATTAGATCCAACATTGTAGCTTCCTAGATCCTGCTTTCTTAAATCATCAATTAAAATATCCAAATAAGCTACATAAGTATATTTGCTAGATTCTATAATCTGCCTGATGTTTGTTTATGATTTTGCATATTTTCATTGTAGAATTCTTCTCATCTGATATTGATACAAACAAACATACAAACAAAAATGATTATGACAACTCCCACAGTACCATAGAAATGGTCTCACATACTAATGCAATGGGGAACACCTTTGACATACTAAATGAAAATAAACTAGGTATCGCTGAATCAATTCTTGGCTCAAAGGGCCTGCATCTGCTCTTATCACTGAACCAAACTTTTACCTGTCAAATATCATTTAGCAATAAATTTACCCAAACTGTAGGCCATATTGACATGTTTCCCTGACTGCCAGAAAGTGTAGTCACAGAAGACTAAATGTTATAACTAAGATTACTTGAAAAAGCAAGTCTAATAGTATTTTCTAGATGCATATATCAGAAATGATCCAAAAAATATGAAAGTTAACTTTAATGCAATATCCTTCAGTATTTGAGTTTCTCTGAAACTTGTTTTGTAATGGCTGGCTCCTGTCTCCTGATGGATGCCTGTCATTAAAGAATTAAAGCATGTCATTTGAAGATGTGCATCACTACTGCCACTTACCTTTTCTATTTCTTTCTTGAAGATTTAGAAAATGCATCTGTGAACACTTGGAAATGTTTTTTTTAAAACTCCAACGTGCTTGCGTAAGCATAGTCTACAATTAGGAATTGGGCTGTTTTAGATGAAACTTTCTTTAGTTTGGTGGGCAACAAGGATCTGATGCTCCATTAATTTGTTTCCATTAGGAATGGGCATATTCTTTACTGGTTTATCTAATTTAAAACTGTGATTTTGATTACTTTTCTCACAAGATGAAGTAAAATGGCCTTATTTTTACCGAGTTTGATGAAAATATATACTCCCAACTTTATTTGCACAATAAGAACAACAAAAAAACTGTCTTGTAACTCATCAATTTTCTTATACTCATTGTTCTTCCTTTAAATCAAGCCAACCAGTGGATTTGGCACTTCCTACTCATCTAGGAATCAGTGAGGTTCATGGCAGACTGGTTACAGCTTTAAATGGCTTTTATTTGCCCACAAGTTCCGCGTGTCTCCATCATGATGAGATGGCCCCATGCTACTGCCCAAGTTGATGAGATCCGTCAGTGCAACATAGACTTTTGAGATAACAGCATTTTACATCAACGTAAAAAATTGGGGAAAAAAAAAATCAAAATCAAAATCAAAATAGCATTTTTCTCTTCTTTTATTTTAGTATTAAGAGTGTTTTTTTGGTTAAATATTTAAAAGGATGTTTCTCTTTAGTTATTGTCAAAAGTGCATCTTTATTGTATGTACTGTAGTGTACAGAGTTTTTATCCAACAGTTTGAATCAGTACTTTTAGATACGGTAAAAGAATATTATAATCCTCTAATAATTTTGAGATCATTTAACCATGACCAAAATTATTACGTTTTTTTTTATATTCCTCTTGTACTTAAAACAAAATTAATTAATTTGTTTCTATCCTTACAGAATTTAACATCTTTATATGATTTCGTTCTCTATTTTCTTAAAAAAAATTAAATTTTATATTTTTAAGTTTTAGTTTGTGTAATGGTAAATGAACCGTCCAATTTTCATCGCTTTAATTTAGAACTGATAATTTGATCAAAATTATAAGATTGTTTTTATTAATAATTTTGGCGTTTAAATTTTCATTCTCTAGAATTATAAGATCATTTTTGTTTAAAGTTATTGGATAATTTTTTAGCTAAGATTGGCAATTAATTTATACGACATTTAGAAAGTTTAGTAATTGGATAGAATGTTTTTTTATATATTATAAATTCAAAAGGAACCCTATCTTTCTCATCTTTGGAAGTTTAGGAAACAAGACACAAGTTTCCTAAAATTGGTGAAAATTTGTGAAACAAGATACAAGCGTTTGGAGGTTAGATCCCTAGTTCATAAAAAAGTGGACTAAGAAAGGGTGATGACCTCCGAACAACCTCTGGCTACTTAGGGAGGGATTGCAACCAATTGAGGTCAGATTACGACCATAATTCTATCGCAATTGTAAGTGGTTCATCCTCTGTTCTACTTTTTGTAAACTAGAAGATTTGGTCTTCCTAATTTCTTACTGCTTGATAGGGTGTAGATCTCTATATCCCGACATAACTCTCTCTCGTTCAATTTGCTACTCAGTCATGATTTAACTTTTTTTGTGATGGTCTTAGGATGGATTAACGAGGATGCTAGGACGAGCTTAATAGTCTTTTGTCCACCAAAAAGCGATAAAAGATTTGAATTTTTTTTTTTGTTTTTCAGGATAATCCAAAAGATCTGGCTTGACTCAATATGTGAGGTACAAGTAGAAATGCAGAATGAAAAATTTGTCATCTGTTATAATTGTTCCCTTCGAATTTCCCATAAACTGTTGTATTCGAGTCAATTCCTGAAGTGCATAATCTCAACAAGTTTAGTTATCAATTATTTTTTTTTTCCCTGAAGAAATAGTTGAAGGCACGTACGTAGATGATCACTCTTTCTCATGCTGGTAATTTCAATCATAGATTGGAAATTAAGAACAAATCATACAATTGCAGCTGAAGAAGAGCATTAAAAACCTAGGAATTCTGCTTCTCTAAGTAGCAGAGTGAGGGGTGGCAAGGGATAACTCAGAGGCGACGACCTTCGGCGACGTCACCGGGAACAACGGCAGCAACCTGGGAGGCTCCATATCGAGGGCGGCCGCGGGCGACGGGTGCAGGTAGAACCCTTTTCCAGCGATGGCCAGGTCCTCTGCCCGCTTAGCTGCCTCAGAGCTCGGGTGTGGCTGCGGCCAGTTGAAGGGATCCGGGATCAGGGGCGTCACCGGACTAAGAACCAAGGAGGGGAAATCCAGCATGCTGGGCGACAGGAGATCCGGCCTCTTCCGGGGAGAGAATCCAGCGGCGCCGCCAGGGGAATTGGGATTGGAGCACAGAAATGCGGGCATCAGAGGGCTCAGCATCTTCAGGTTCCTGAGGATGTTCCTCCGCTCGTAGAGCTTGAAAGACGGCTTTTTGGGGCCGGTGGCCTTGGCCCCCGTACCTTGGGGCTGCCCCTTCCCGGCCGCCGCCGCCGCCGCTGCAGTCTCGGGGGAGCCCGTGAGCATCTGCACCACCTTCTTGAAGGAGGAGCTGTCTGCCTGGACGAAGGTCGTCGGGTACGGCGTCGCCTCGCAGGCTTTGGGCGTCAGCAAGGTCGGAGAGGCCTGCGTCGGAGCAGCGGCCACCGCTCCATCGGCACAGCTGTAGGCGCTTCTACTGCTACCGAGCTCTTCCTTTTCCATTGCATCCAGTGGAAGAACAAAAGCCCTTCTAATACGGAAAAAAAAAAAACAATGAAGCTTTGTAATGAGAGAGAGCTGGAAGCTGGCAAAAGTCAGCAGCAGCAGCAGCAAACAGTGGAGTAGGGAAAGAAAGAATGGCTCGAGGGAGGTAATAAAGATACAAAAATTTCTCTTTTCGTTTTGAAACTAAGTCATAACTTTTTTTAGATAGAAAAATAATTTGCTTTCTTTAATTTTTTATATTCTATGGCATGATGATGAATTTTCTGTTCCTTTTCCTATTCTGAAACTAGGCTTTGAAAGCTTTTCTTTTGGGGCAGCCAATATGGTCACCTAAATTATCCAATTTTGTGGCACAACAAATCATCTGCTGTTTGTGTTCCTTAAGGGCCATTAAATGAGAATGGGTGCTCCACCCATCTGCATTCTCTCTCTAGTTTTTTCCCCTACAATAGAGTATCCAAGTTACACTAGAGTATCCAAGTCAGTTATCTGATCTAAAGATTTTAAATTGGATAATTAAAAAATTTTTATATTAGCTATCCTATCTAATCCTATCCAAAAATTATAGCGATGATAAACTGGGATGTAGCTGCTACGTTAATTAGATGTAGATTCCATTCCGCTCTACAACATAAGAAACGTCAGTGTCGAACCAGGAAAGTGGCCCCAGGCGTTGGTCTTCCGACGCTCAAATCAGTCACCGGAAAGAGGAAAAAGATGAAGCAACAGTAGACACAGGTATGAATAGTAAATAATGCGTACCTTCGTCAGTGCATGAACTCCCTTTATATAGTACTCTGGCGTGCGACGTGCGCACTTCTGTCGAGACATGGGCACGTTCTCCAATTGGTCGTGGACACGTTCTGCAATTTGTCCTATGAAAGGACATGTCAGGAAAGCGCCTCTGACACCATACCTTAACAGGGCATGCATATCCCTGACAAGACAGTAGAAACTTCCGTCGTATTATCTCCCAGAAGGATATTGAGAGATAAGACAATGATCGTGCTGTTCGGCCGAGCGAGGTAGCCACTTGGCTGAGACTCTTCTGCTCAGTTGGCCTCGGCTGTTCTTTCTTGTGGTAATTAGGTATAGTAGCTTATCTCCTTCTGCTCGGACAAGCGCTTAAGTGACCTTAGCATTCTGCCAATCTGTAGTGAGTGTATGGCGATCTTGCCCTATTATTCCGAGGTGGACGGGGTTTGGCTCGGACAAGCCTCTTGCCGATCGGACACTAACCTCACCGATTGACCATTGTAATCGACCTCCGCTCGACCACCATAAGTGAGCTTTTTGACATCCTAGTATTGACCATCTTGACTTTGACCTCCACGTCGACTGTTATCTCCGTTCTTTGACCTGCACTTAGTGGACCCCCTTTATCACTGCATCACTATCTATTAGTGCTTCTCTAAATTTAGGGAATGAATTTCATTCCCTAAATATTTTCGTCCTTTGACCCGTACTTAGTGGACTTTTTTTATCACCGTATCATTTCTAAATTTAAAGAATGAATTTCATTCTCTAAATATTTTTGAGGAAAGATAAAAATTATAAAAATTAATATATGATGCAGTGAAAGTAGATTTCTAAATCTAATAATTTTTTTATTTAAATTATATATTTTGGACATAAAAATTAATGTGGATGTTCTTAGTCTCTACACCTTATTATTGAATGTTCAATATTTTTATGGGATCTTTAGATATCTATAACGTGTGATTAATTAATTTTTAATTACTATTTTGACTTCCTCTGTGGGGCTGGAGCAGAAGGGGCTTTGTTTTATGCATGCCTTCCTTTTTTTTTTTTACTTTATAGCTTTTAATTAGTTAAAGAAATATGGAGATTATTTATTTATTTTTCCTTTCTTTTTCTAAAGAAGTGGATAGAGTGGCCGAATCTAAGGTAGGCTGTCTTGTTAGTGGAAGACAACAGATATACTTGTAATTAATCTTAGATAAAGATTAGTCTTTCATTTCCAGACCCTATTTGTCTAGACATCCTTCGTTTTAATCAACCCAATTTAATAGGAGAAAAATAGTGTGTTTTTGGCAAAATCTGCCCTAAGAAGGCACACTATCTAGGATGGTTTTGCTAACTAAATAGAGTGAAAAAATCATACATGAGATTATTTTTTTTGTCAAAAACTACCCTTTAAATACTTTCTAGCTCAAATTAAACAAAGACTAACATGATTATGGAGGCAAATATGCACTTAATGGTCTCCGACTAAGCACCAACACAATAATTTGATTAGAGCGTACCATGAAAGAAGAGCCAATACAGTTCAAACAAAGACTTGTTAGTGTACATAAAGGACAATATTACATAGTTGTAACATATAGAGTTATCTAAATCATACAAAGTGATTATTTAAACGCAAATATATATTTAATGGTCTTGTACCAAGCACCATGGGTATTGGAGAGAAGACTATATATACGTTCAACAATCATGGTCATACACTTTTTTTTTCGTTCTATAATAACTAGTTGCACTAATTAGACGTGTATTTGCAGAAGCATCTCCGTTGTTTCATTTCACCTACAAAAGCCAAAAACAAAGCAATTGTTCATTCAAATATTAAGAATAACAGTAATAGCATTGTGAAAAACACAGTGATACATTTATTCCTTCTACAACTTTCAGTTAGTTCTTCCAATTAAGGAAGTTCAGTGTGCTTGCAAGGTCTCTGAGTTTGAATACTAATTAGCTTCTCTCAAAGTTTCAGAAGATATCTCAAATTGTTAGGAAAGGTACCATTTTTATATATACTTAATACTATTAAATTTTGATCTGTCAATAAGTTTAGGAAACTAAAAGAATGAAGATATAATAAAATTTTGAAACTAGTTGATAGAGAAGATCAAATGCTCGTACCCCAGTTGCAGATTAATCTGCTGGTGGTGGCTATACTGTGCATCAGTCTGCATAGTATTATTCACTTGCAACATGTTTCTGGAATCATAAGGTGGCACCACCTCGTACCCAATTGTTGTTGTGGATGATGGAAATACAGTCATCTGTTGTGCTCTCTCACACTCAGCTATCTGCTGCAGGCATCCATATAATTATTTCAGAATAAAAATCTACACTACAGATGAAAAAGTTAGAGCACCTTGTTTCTCAGATACATATTGCCATTTTGCAGCTCCATCTCCTGACAACAATAATTAGGTGTACATAATGCATTAACTGAATAAATTTTGCGAGAACTTAATCAAGGAATAACACAAATTCAGTTTATACTGGTTACCCTTCTCTGCATATAGTCAATTTCAGCAAGCATCAACTCATTCTGCAAATTCAAATCACATAAAGTAAGCACTACATCAGATCCTCATGGCATATAAGCTTCCAAGAAGCATTAAGATTACCTTCTTGGATCTTATTTTAGTTACGCCTTTCTCCAACCTAGTCTCAAGTTGCTTGATGTCTCGTAGGCTCATGGATGCGAGAGACTCACCCAGCAAGTTTCTGATGAACCATCATACTTAAAGGACTCTATTTGAAAGGAAATTAAGTATCAAAAGGCTGTCGATTTGATTAACCTGTTTGTACTCTGTAATTGGTTGATTTGCTGACGGAGCTTTGATGATTCCTGCTGGTAATACTGATAATAAACAAGACAACAGATTAGGCCATGTATTAATGTCAACGTGTTGCATCAATCAAGATTTCATAAAGAATATTTAAAAAAATATCACAAAAAATTGAGTTATGATCATTAAGCTTTTATCTTTTCTCTCCTTAGGCAATCTTGTGGATGTACAGTATGTAAAAATGTCTCTGTTTTCTTAGAAAATACAATGGCCAAATGAAGCTGGGCATTTTTCTAATCTTTGTTCCTGAAGTAATAACAGATTGAAGTGCATACGACCAGTGCTCACACACTAAAAGTAACAAAATAATATAGAAATAACAAAAGAAATGACAACTAATTAATCAAAAAGAACTTGGAAAGACACAATTCAACGGCTGCTATTTCAATCTAATAGGCTCTATGAATGAATTGATGGATTAATTCACTCCTAAGATTAAGTAGGTTTATTGGCACGATAAGTCTTATCCGAGTCAGTTTTCGAGCCAAATTTGACCTTGCTCAAGCTAATTATGTTTCAATAATATGTACGACCTATATAGATCAAAGTACTTTAACATTAATGCACAACATGTATCATGCTCCAAAGACTCCCTTCAGCAAATGAGTAGAGGGACATAACTCTAGTTTTATCCACACTATAGATGCATGGAAAGATTTAATTCTACAAGAAAATACAATTCCAAACATAAAATAGAAATAAATGTTAATGCAGATAAGGAAGGTCTAACTTAAGAAACTCCTATTTGAATGTTAAAAAAAAATATATTTATCAAACCTAACCGATCACACGTGTAACTTTTTAAAATAATAAAAGTACATGTTAATGATTGAGTTTTACAAATTAATTTCTAGTAAATAAGTCAAGCTAAGTTAAAATTTATATTATTTAAATTTAACTAGTCCAATTAAATTTTAAAAAAATTAAATCTAAAAAAAATTAAATCATTAAAATGGTTGTTAAAATTTGACTTGATTTTTATTTTATTTTTTCTAATGTTGTGCTTATTGAAGAACTTGATATATTTAAATAATCAAATTCTTAATTTAAGTTTGTATGATTGTTTAAATTTTTTATATTCGTAAGCTTGTTTAGATGATTAAGAACATATTTGTTTGGTACCATATTGATTATAGATTTATTAATGAATATAATTCATAAACTCTACTCATGAATATTGTTTCCAAATAGTTCATAATTTTTTATTCATATATGGTAAAAGGTGATAATACTCACTCCAAATAATCTAGTATTACCAGCCCCCGGCTAGATAGGGTAAGTATACCGGGTTAGTTTTGATATGATCAATCTGGTTAAGTTAGGTCTTGTGACTTTGATGCCTTATGTCTGATTGTGTAGGGACTTAGGAACACAAGAAGTTGAGCAGAAGATGCAGCTAGTGAGAAGAATGACACGGGAAATGATTCGATGGGCTTGGTGCATCCGAGGGATGAGATATTGCAAAATAGTACACCGACAAACGAGAAGAAAGCGCACGACGCATCTGAGGGAAAAGAAGCCGAGGAGGAAACATACTTGAGGAGAATATCAAAGTTGAGTTCGGGTGAGCCCAATTCCGAATAGTTAGAGTATCATCCAAAGAAGCGCCCTAAAAGAGCCTCTTTAGGAGCTTGGAGGTGCCCTAAAGAAGCTTGGAGGCGCCTTGAAGGAGTTTGGAGGCGCTCTCGTGCCTCTTGGTGGAAGCGCCCTTATGAAGCTTGGAGGTGCCCTTATGGAGCTTTGAGGGGTCTCCAATAAATAGTAGTTGTTAGGCTACCGTTGATAAGGGGATAAACTTCTATGCTCTTGAAGGCATCCTCGATCCCCTTGGAAACACCTCCAACCAACTGTAGCTTTTTTCAGGAGACTATAAAAAGCCCAGAATGACGTTGTAAGATGAAGACGAGTCCACCACAATGAAGGTACTCCTCCTTGTTCTCACTAGTGGCTCGCTACCTAAGGATATAGCCAGCTTGATCTGGCCCAATGGCTTCACTTCGTTACCAGTGAAACCGTACAAAGACGCGGCCACTGGTTGGAGCTCACTGGCATCGATTTGCATTTCTTCAAAAGTAGTCTTAAACAGCACGTTAACAGAACTCCCAGTGTCCACAAAAACCCGAGCCACACGTCTGTTGGCGATGATATCTTTGATGATGAGGGCATCACCATGGGGAAACTCCATCCCTTTGAGATCTTGTGGCCCAAAGCTATAGGGTCAACGGCTTGCTCTTTGCTGCATCCAACAGCATGAACCTCCAGACGGTGCTCATGGACTTGCGTGCTCTGCCTGAGTCTCCATCTATGGGCCCTCCAGAGATCATGCCTATCTCTCGTATTGCTGCATTACCTCGATTCTCTGCTTCATGGGCTTCTCCTTGCTCCCCATTATGCCCTTGTTGCTGAGTATTATGCCCCCTGACCTGCTCGGGGCCTACTTGCCTGACCTGCTCGGGGCCTGCTTGCCTGACCCGCTCCAGCTCATTGCTCGTCCATCATCCTCTGCACTTGAGGAGCCAGCTGGGGTGGTGGCAAACCCAACTCGGCCGCTCGTCGAGAGTCACGGCGAATTGGAAGCAGTCATTGGTGGCATGTGTATGTGACCGATGATAAATACAGTAGCACGACCCCCAAGGTCCAGGTCGGGGAGCATGGACCGTGGCTACCCATGAGACCGGCCGAACATCCTGACCGGGCGGGAAGGTAGGTCGGACTTCCCGAGCATGTGGAAGAGGTTAAGCCGGTGGTTGGGGTACTCTTCTCTCAGGCTTGTTAACAGAAGCAGGCGGTCTGTCAACCTTCCTTCGTGCCGCTTGCGCTACCTCCATGTTAATGTAGCTAGAGGCCTTCCCTAACATCTCATCAAAATTCTTTACAGGATTTCTGATAAGGTCTCTGAAGAATTCTCCTTCTACCAATCTGTGGGAGAATGCACTCATGAGTATTTCTGAAATGGCCGAGGGGACGTCCTGAGCTACTTGGTTGAAACGTTTAATATAACTCCTTAACGGTTCCGAAGGCCCTTGCTTGAGAGCGAAAAGGCAATGATCAGTCTTTTGGTATTTCCTGCTGTTGGCGAAGTGGCATAGAAAAGCAATGTTGAAATCTAAAAAGCAGGTGATGGACCCGTGCGGCAGTCCATCACATCACTTTTGCGCCGAACTCGCTAGAGTATTCAAGAATACCCGGCACTTAACAGCGTCACTGTACTGGTGTAGCAGGGCAGCATTCCTGAACTTGCGAAGATGATCTTCAGGATCTTTGCTACCATCATATTCCCTGATAGTCGGGGGTCTGTACCCTTTGGGTAACTTCTCTTCTAGTATCCTTGAAGAGAAATGCACTTTCTCATCAGGTTCAGTACGAGGCTCTTCCCGAAGAACTATAGCTTTCCCCTTCCTTGAATCTCGAGGAAGGGAGCTCTCTGTCATAAAGACCAGTGGTTGTTCCTTCTTAAAACTATGGCATGGGGACCT
>JBBMJZ010012235.1:0-11290 GCA_037833815.1 Zingiber zerumbet | reverse complement strand
AGCCTATAAATGCATTCCCTCTAAATACGTCATACGAGCTCTGAAAAGTTTTCATAAAATTTTTAAAAATTTTGTTAAGGTTATTCATCCATTAAACCTTATTATTTTATTCTTATTTGAGTGTCGTATTTTACATTATCCCAAAGGAAGTGGGCAATGTGGGCATGCCCACATTTCCATTTTCTACATCTCCCACTCATCCTTGGAAGATTCGTACTTGTCATTAGAAGAGCAATTACAAAATTGAAAAGCTCTTCACAAATTCATGAACCAAATTTCATAGCCTCGGATGCTCTTCTTCTACGTGAAAACAAATCTCACGTTCTCAAGTTCTCGACCCTATGAACCACCCTTCAATGCACCCTTTATAATGAAAATTATCCTAGGGGTAAAAGGTATATTTTATCCCAAAGAAAGTGGACAATGTAGGTATGTCCACGTTCCCATTTCCTACATCTTCCACTCATCCAAGGTAAGTCACTAAGATTAGTTAGTCACACAGACTAATTAAGTTACATAGACTATATAAGAGTTTAGTTACAAAGATCATATTGTTAGTGTAATTTTTCTTAGGTCAAAGTTGACCAGTTTGACTAAGCTTGACTTGGCTCAAGCTTGAGTCGCGATGTTTAAATTTTGATGTTTGACAATATATGGAGATTGCAAGTGCAATTATCCATATGGAGATTGATGGTCAAAGTTTGACCAAAAGTCAAGTTAGTCAAGGTTGACCAGATACTTGACTGATAAGTCCTAACTGGAAGTTGGGCAAGGGTAAGCCCAACGAGAAGGTTGCTAGAAGATGAAAATCATAGTGAGTGAAGCTAGATAAATGGAAAGACCTGGTAAGTGAAGTTAGGCAATTGGAAAATCCTGATGAGTGAAGTTAGGAAATTGAAAAATCTTGGTGAGTGAAGTCAGGTGAAAAATCCTAGTGAGTGAAGCTAGGCAGTTGGAAAATCTTGGTAAGTGAAGTCAGGCAGTTCAAAAATCTTGGTTAGTGAAGCCAGATGAAAAGCCCTAGTGAGTGATGCTAGGCAGAAGGAAAATCCTGGTGAGCGAAGCCAGGTGAAAAGTCCTAGTGAGTGAAGCTCGAAAAAGGAAAATCCTCATGAGTGAAGTCAAGTAAAAAACCTAAGTGAGTGAAGTTAGGTAGAAGGGAAGTCCTGGTGAGTAAAGCCAGATAATGAAAATCTAAGTGGGTTAAGGTTGACTGAACACCTAGTGTTTGGAAGTCCAAGTGGGTTATGAAGGACCGAACACTTAGCACGAGACGGTAAGTCCAAGTGAGTCAAAGTTGACCGGATACTTGGCATAATGAGAGAAGTCCAAGTGGGTCAAAGTATTGATCGGATACTTGGTAATAAAGTCCCAGCAACTTAAGGTTGACCGGATGTTAGGCTCAAGGAAGTCTCAACAGGTCACGGTTGACCGGATGTTGGGCAAGGGAACCCTAGACTTGAGTTTAGTAAGTTAGGATTGGTCAATCGTTCAAGTGATTGATTGAACCAGGTTCCAATCGATTGATGGGGAGAGTGCTGTGAGTAAAGGCAGTCCAATTCATCGATTGATCGATTGGGGATGTGTCAATCGATCAGCTGATCGATTCGTAGCCAGTTATCACAAAATAGAAAGGTCCTGAATCAATTGGTCAATTGATTTAGGAATTCTCAATCGATTAGTTGGTTGATTGGGGAAGTTTCTCTCGTGATAATGCAAGGCAGGATCGATTAGTCAATCAATTCCGGGGTCTTTTGTGATTGCATAGAAGCATTCTGGATCAATTAGCCAATCGATCCAACTACCCTCAATCAATCATTCAATCGATTGGGATATGACCGTTGTGTAGGTTGTGAGCTTTGAATGGATGGAATTGTGTAGATCTAACTTGGAAATCTATTGGGAACCCTAAAAGCGTAGACATACAGCCATTGGTAAGTTCAAACACCATAACTCTCGTCTCCCACTCTCACCACCAAGCTCACAGATTATCACCGCCAGTTCTTGATGCTTCTTGGAGACAAATATTACTGCATTTCCAATGTTAAGAGGCGTTCCCAAATAAGAAGAAAAATCTAGCTAGGTTTTCATTTGTGTAAATCTTATAAGATTTCTATTATACTGGCTTTTCTTTTATTTTTGTTGTATTGGCAGTTTCTGAGAAGGAGTGTATCCATAGTGGATGTATGAGAGAGGGTTGGATCCTTGGATTTGTCGCCTCTTATTGAGATGGATACCAAGTAAATCCTAGTATTAGTATTAGGGAGTTTGTTGCTTCGAGTTTATCCACTGCAACAATATCTACGAAGCGAGACGAGCTATTCACCTCCCCCCCCCCTCCCTTTAGCTCTAAAGTGTCCCAACAAGTGGTATCAGAGCAAGGCCACTCTTCACCGGACTCATCGCCGGAAAAGGCAACGAGCTAGAGGAAGAAGAAGAAGTTGAAGCTCTAAAGTCAACAAAGTCAAAACTTGATCAAAGAGCAGCTCAACTTCAAGATGCATTTCTGAGATGGACTCAGATTCGACACTAGGGTGCCACCACCATTCGCATCCACAAGCTTCGACTCTTGGACATCAAGGATTGAAAATTTTCTGATGATGGAGATAGAGCAATAGTTTGCTCTAATGGAAGGATTTGAAGCTCCAAAAATAAAAAAGGCAAGTTATTCAAGAAGAGTAAATGGAGCAAAGAACAAGTCAAAATGTGTGAGGCAAATGATAAGGTAACTAAATTATTCGTTAGTTTATTGGCTAGCACTATTGTGTGCAAAATTAGAGAATTGAAATATGCCAAGGAGCTTTGCAACAAGTTGGCAAGAATCCATGAAGAACACTCTACTACACCAAATCAAGAAGAATCCAAAGAGAGCAACTCATTGGATTAAGAGAAAGGGGATCTGGAGGTTGAGAGGTACTCAACATCGGAGGAGGAAATTCAAGAAGGTCCATCCTTAAGAGAGCACAAGGATGAAGGCAAAGGGCATACTCTTTGTATCACTCAGATGAGGAGGATGGAGAAATTGAAGTGGCCTCCACCTCAAGGATTGAGGGGGAGAGTCGTTCATTGACACTGGAGCAAGAAGAAACTTCTACCTCCAAGTCAAATAAAGTGGAAGATAGCGCCACCTCCACAATTTAAGAAAAATTAAATGGAGAATTATGTGCCACCCCTACTAGCAAATAAGGTATAACTATTTCAATTTATAAAAATAAAGATCACATAATTTACTTTGAGTGTAAGAAAAGTGGGCACTATAAGAGCAAATGCCCTAATTTGACCAATTAGAAAGGTCAAGTGGCACCAAGGGACAAGGAGAAACTCAAGGAGGTCGACCCCAGGGTACACAAAGGCAAGGAACACATTGTGTGCTTCTTGTGCAATCAAAATGGCCATTATCAGAGCCAATATAAAAAGGGGAAGAATTTGAGTAAAGTTAAAGGAGGAAGCTTAAATCAAGGGAGGCTCTTAAGAGCAATCCCAAGGTATCATTTATTAATGCAATTCCTTTGAGTAATAATAAAAGGCATGCTAGAAGTAATCTTTATCATTTTAATACAATTTATCATGAAATTAGGAAGCATGATATGGTTAAAGAAAAATATATAACATATCATGCTAAAACTATTGTACCTAAGGCTAGGAAGGTAGATAATAAATTAGGCAAGATTTTAAGGATTCTATATATAAGCCTAAGGATAAAAAATCCAAAGGCAATTTAGGAAAATCGACATTCAAGGATTTAAGGATGGAAAACCAAGCATTGAGGTCAAGGCTTGTTAAATTGGAAAATACCCTAAAAAGAATGAAAAATATTTTTAAGGGGATAAATGAGAATAATCTAGGGATAGATAGATAAGAACCACCCAATGGTAGGAGGGGTTTGGGTTACAAACCTAAAGCCAAGAAGGGTGTGCCTTCTTATCATAAAGTTCTATATAACTATGGGACTAACCCTAGGTCTAGTGGTCAAGTCAAGGCTATAAGGGAGGTTATCCCAAGAATTAACCTTGAAAAGACTAATGTGAATAAGGCTTTTAAGAAGTTTAAGAAAGTCACTAAGAATATCATAAGGGAAGTTATCTCTAGAGTTGACCTATAGGAGTTTAGCATGACCAAAGTTTCTAAAAAACCTAGGAAGGTCATTAGGAAGGTCATTAGGAAGGTAATTAGGGAAGTTATCCCTAGTGAGTACCTAGCACACCCAAGGAGTACCAATAGGTTTTGGGTTCCTAAGAGTGTGTTCTCTACAACATAGATAGGTTTAGAGAGTATCAACTCCAATTAGAAGGGTAGTTAACCCAACCTTGATGAAGTTGACACTTGGAGGCATTTACAAGATTTTGTTAACTTTTGAAAATGTAGGTTTAAATGTTTACTCTTTTGGAAGAGCAAAATGTGCCAAAATTTAAATATTTAGACTTGATTAAAATTGACACAAATAGGAAGAGTAAAAGAAATGTCAAGTTGAGATTTTGGCATTCTCTTGAGAGATAAGGGCAAACTTAGGTCGATTCTTTAAAATTTAGCAATTAATTAGGAATACTTAGATAGATAATCTAGGTATATTATTTAAGCTAAATTTCCATGATTGATTACCCATCATATTTTAAATTCATATCATTATGAAAAATATCACATGTCATGTTATATATACATGATATAGCTATAGTATGTTTTCTTTTAAAAATTATTCATTTTGATATATCCCACAAATCATCATACATTATTTTAATTCTTTGTAGTTAAGGACAATGGCATTAGTTAACAAATGACATCCTAGGTGGATGATAATAATAAAAATGCTTAAATAGATATGCATGGACCCTTAGATTAGGGAAAACTAATATTTACATCTCACAAAGAACATAAGCTGACTTATATGTGTTTCAGTACACATTAGATATGAGTGAGATGTTAGGAGGATGAATAAAACTTAAGATGTTGATTTAGTATATCTTTTTAAGTTTTAGTATCATCCAAACACATAGTTATGTGTTCTCCAATCATTGGAAAAGCTAGTGTACAAGTTATGTGCATTTAGCCCTAGGAAAGCTAGTGTACAAGTTATGTGCATTTAGCCCAAGTAACATGATCAGAAATTATTTTTAAAAATCATTTCAAAATATTTTTAAAAAATCTTGGTGAAGACTATCTTTTGATAGGAATCAACATTGCATAGTTAAACACAAACTAGAGCAAAATATTGAAGTTTTCAATGGTTTTAAGTTTTGTGTCAATCTTTGAAAATAGAAAGTATTTTCTTAGAAAACTATTTTTCTTTGATATAATATAACTTAAATAATATCTATGTAAAATTTTATAATTTTTGAAAAAATATATAATTATTTAGAAATTTCTGAATTTTAGTTGAAATTAACTTTGGAGAAATCAGAAATCCAATCAATCAGCAGATCGATTAGGGAGGTTCAATCTATCATTGATTGATTGAATGGGTTTTTTCATGAGCATTAGCTTGCATAATCAATCGGTCAATCAATTCAAGTGCATTTCCCCCTAACAGAAGCTCGCGGAATCAATCAGTTGATCGATTGAGTGACTTCGATTAATTGAGTCTCAACTTCAATCGATTGAAAAGTTTGATTTTGGCTAGTTTGGTATGATTTAAGTCTTTTAAGCTGCATTTAGTCATGTTAACCTTTCCTAACCCTAAGAAATTCATTTATGAACATTGAAGGGTAGTTTTCTTGATGAAAATAATGATGGAATAGTTAAAAAAGACTAAGTTGGAGTTTAGGATGAGGTTTAGTTTTAAAGATAAATTTTTGAACCTCAAAAACTTTAAATTTTAGATTTCCTAAAGGTTTAGGAACTCTAAGTTGTTGTTGGTACAATGACAGAAGGTTAGAGCATGTTTTGAGGGAGAGCTACTCCTTAAAGACATGAATTTACTTTTAATGAAACAATGAAAGGTTGTAAACCTTTATTATTGTGAATGCTCTAGGATAAGTATTATATGATGGAAGTATGCTCTAGGGTGAGTATTGGGTACAATGAAGGGTATGAGACCTTCATAGTGATGTCGTAAATAATAAGTGAGGTTGTGAACAACATGAGATAACTCTTAAGGAGAAGAGTTTTTGATGTATGCCAAAGGGGAGAATGTAAGATTTAAGTTAGGAAATTCTCTATGTTTATAGGAGGAGATTGTGAAATCCTTATGTAAAGGAGGAGAATGAAAAAAAAACCTCATTCATACTTTGGCATGAAGAAGAAGTTGAGGCTATTGGATTAGCCTAAATTAAACGTATTATCAGACATAAAAAAGGAGGAGATTGTTAGTGCAATTTTTCTTAGGTCAAGGTTGACCAGTTTGAGTAAGCTTGAGTTAGCTCAAACTTGATTCATGATGTTTGAGTTTTAATGTTTGACAATATATAGATATTGCAGGTGCAATTGTCCATATGAAGATTGATGGTTAAAGTTTGACCAAAAGTCAAGTAAGTCAAAGTTGACTGGACACTTGACTGAGAAGTCCTAACTAGAAGTTGGGCAAGGGCAAGTACAATGGAAAGGTTGGTAAAAGATGAAAATCCTAGTGAGTGAAGCTAGATAAATGGAAAGGTCTAGTGAGTGAAGCTATGCAGTTGGAAAATCCTAATGAGTGAAGTTAGGTGAAAAGCCATAGTGAGTGAAGTTAGGCAATTGGAATGTCCTGGTGAGTGAAGCTAGGCAATTAAAAAATCCTGGTAAGTGAAGCCAAGTGAAAAGTCATAGTGAGTGAAGCTAGGCAGAAAGAAAATACTGGTGAGTAAAGTTAGGTGAAAACCCCTAGTGAGTGAAGCTAGGTAGAAGGAAAATCCTAGTGAGTGAAGCCATGTGAAAAGCCTTAGTGAGTGAAGCTAGGCAGAAGGGAAGTCCTGGTGAGTGAAGCCAAGTAGTGGAAATCCAGGTGAGTCAAGGTTGATTGGACACCTGGTGTTTGGAAGTTTAATTGGGTCATAGAGCACCAGACACTTGGCATGAGACGGTAAGTCCAAATGAGTCAAGGTTGACAAACATTTGGCACAATGAGAGAAGTCTAAGTGGGTCAAAGGATTGGTCGGACACTTGGTGATGAAGTCCCAGTAGGTCAAGGTTGACCATATATTAGGCTCAAGGAAGTCTTAACAAGTCACGGTTAAATGGATGTTGGGCATGGGAACCCTAGATTTTAGTTTAGTAAGTTAGGGTTGGTCAATCGATCAAGTGATCGATTGAACTAGGTCCTAATCGATCAATTGGGAGAGTGTTATGAGTAAAGATAGTCGAATCGATCAATTAATCGATTGAGGTTGCGTCAATCAATCAATTGATCGATTGGGGATACGTCAATCGATTAGCTGATTGATTTATAGCTGGTCATCAAAAAACAAAAAGGTCCTAAATTGATTGGTCAATTGATTCAAGAATTCCAATTAATCTAGGGAAGTTTCTCCCGCAATAATACAATACAGCTAGAATCAATTAGTCAATTGATTTCGGTGTCTTCTGCTATTGCACAGAAGGATTCTAGATCGATCAGAAGATCGATCCATCAATCCCCCAATTGATCATCTGATCGATTGGGATATGACCATTGTACAGGTTGAGAGCTTTAGATGGCTGGAATTATGTAGATCTGACATGACAATCGATTGGGAATCCTAAAAGCGCAAAGATAAAGCTGTTGGTGAGTTCATACACCATAACTCTCGTCTCCCACTCTCACCACCAAGTTCATAGATCATCACCACCAGTTTTTAAAGCTTCTTGGAGGTAAGTGTTGCTGCACTTCCAAGGTCAAGAGGCGTTCCCAAACAAAAAGAAGAAACTAGTTAGGTTTCATTTGTGTAAATCTTGTAAGATTTCTATTATACTAGCTTTTCTTTTAGTCTTATTGTATTGTGAGTTTGTACGAAGTTTCTCCACCTCCGGAGTATTTTCAAAAAGGAGTGTATTCATAGTAGATGTGTGAGAGAGGGTCGGATCCTTGGATTACTCACCTCTTCTTGAGGTGGATACCAAGTAAATTTTAGTGTTAACATTAGGAAGTTTGTCGCTTTGAGTTTATCTTCTACAACAACATCTACGAAGCGAGCCAAATGAGCTATTCACCCCCCCCCCCTCTCTCTCTAGCTCCAGAGTGTCCCAACACATATCAGATCATCTAATCCATACTTAGAGAAAATGGTTCGTGTGACAGCAAGCACATTGAGCAATAGTTGCTAAAAAGATTGTTACAACTTATATAGCCACTCTTTGAGCTATCAATGCTAACAACCACTCTTCTAAATAAATTAAAAATATTCTCATAATGGCACATAGCCTCTCTCCTAGTGGTACATATCCGTTATCCAGAAAATATCTAATCTCCCGATGGCACACAACTATTATCTTGGAGATATCCATGTCTTGCTATTTACCTAGATTAAATAATCTTTATTTATGTCAATATGAACATCTCTAATCTCTTATAATGACTATTATATCAAGAGCATGCTAAATGTTCAATATTTACAATCATTTCTATACATAACAAAAATGGGTCGACTAGTGAATAACATCAAAAGATGTAAATCTATTTAATATTCCTTTTTAGTTAGAATCTATTCATTCTAATCACTTGCTTTCCTAGTTATGCTCCATAGATCGAATCATCCATAGCTATAGGATACATGCTAAAGTAGCAGACACTGATTAAAATTTTAAGTAAATAGCTAAATAGTCACAAAGGGCAAAAATTGATATTAACTTATAATCCCAAAGGTATCACACAGTAGAGAAACAGAGATCCATTCTCCTACTATCCTTATTCTTACAATAGCACATGTGGTATCAATCACATACTACGATGCTATTCTCTTTACTAAAAAGAGCACATATTTTTGTCAAATTTAACATTATACATATTTGGATCTAGACATACCTAATGTCTAATCCTAACTTTAACATATGAATTCCAATCTGGCCTTCAATGGGTTTAGTAAATAGTGGGTTTATTTACTTTAATCATTATTAACACATAAAAGATCTTATCTTGACATAATTATCAAGGTGACTTTAACTTATGAATATGTTTCTGTTCACAGCTACATAAGTTATCTCATAAGTAATGGTCTTACCTCTATTTGTACCTAACAAATATAGATGCTTGTCTATGTGAGTGGACTAATCTTAACCAACCAACATGCTCACCGAGATCTTATATAAATGTAACATAAATAATATATACACTGAATAAATTATGGCAAATTACACAACTAAATCATAATATCTGATTGTTATTACAATATTGTTACATTCTACGAAGTTCCAAAGACTTTACATATTTTTTAAATGACTCTCTAGTCATTGGCTTAGTAAAAGGATCTGTAAATATAGCACGTGTAGGGACATACTCAAGAATTACTTTTCTTTTAGCCATAATATCTCTCACATAGTTATATTTTATAGTTGTATGCTTGCCTTTGTGATATTTGGGATCTTTGAAAAAAACTATTGCAGCTTGACTATCACAGTAGACAGTTATTAGACTCCCACTATTCTCAACAATTTTCTAATACTTCAGAAACCTTCTCAACCAAACTGCTTCTTCCATAACAGCTGACCATGCCACATATTCAGCTTCCATAGTTGACAAAGCTACACAAATCTATTTCTTGCTATTCTATGAGATGTCACCACCATTCAGTAGGAACGCATAACTTGATGTGGATTTTCTATCATCTAGGTCCCCAGGCCAATCTGTATTTGAATAGCCTTTCATACTCATATCTAATCCTTGAAAATAAAGATAATAATCTATTATAGCCTTTAGATATATGAATATCCTTTTTACCACTTTCTAGTGTCTCAGTCCTGAGTTTAATTAGAAGCAACTGACTAAGCCAACAACATAGCTAATATCGGGACATGTACACAATATAGTGTATATCAAACTACCAATCTACGAAAGTTATCCCTTCGAAGGCGCCTTCAAGCACATGGAAGGCACCTTCTATCCCTGCTCCAAGGTGCCTTCAATTGCCTAGAAGGCACCTTGGCTCCTCTCCGTGTGAGGCTTTGGCCAAAGCAGCCGAGGCACCTCCAGTAGCCCTGGAGGCGCCTCGGGCACTGTTCATCTGAGCTTTTCTTTGTCAATCTCACTTCCTGCAAGACATATTAGTCCAAATATAAAGTATATCCTATAAGATAAAGTTAGCATAATAAAACATGAATAATAGAAGTGTTTAATAGTCTTCAGACTGTCTAATTTTGACTTTTAGATTTTTTTAAAAAAAATCCTAGGTCAAGCCGACACCTAATGTTCCCTCAACGAGGAATGTGTCATCATCTACTCCTCTTAGAAGAATTTACCTTTAGCCAGACTAGTCCTCTAAACGGTCTTGACTTTTGCTTAATGTTCGAGACCTTAAAATTTCATGCTGAACTTCCGATCCCCAACCTGTCCAGTCTTCCACCTGGTGTCCGCAACCCCTAGGATTTTCACCTAGAGTCATCAACTCTAAGATTTCACCCAACGTCCTCGACCCACTAAAACTTCTCTCAGTCTCCTAGACCAAGACTTTCATTGTCAAATCGTAGCTAGGACTTTCTATATCCTAGGGTTACCACCCCCTAAGACCTAGGTTACCTCCCCCTAGGGTTTTCCACCTGCCTAGAATCCACTAGGATTTTTACCTAAGAACACTTAGGACTTTCCTGCAAGCTCAATCACACTTGTTAGATAACAAAACATCTTAACTCTTGAACCATTTTCCATAATCAAAACTCAGGTTTGATCGTCTGATATTCCCTGCACCAACAATCTCCTCCTTTTTGGTTATGGTAACTTGATTCAAATGTTAAGTAAAACATATAGTAACATATAGCAAAAGTGTACCATATAGAAAAAGTTAAGAGATGCATTCATTTAAAGAAAAGAATTAATTTGTTAGCTCACCCTTAATCCATTAACTTTCTCTCCCCCTTAACTTTTAAATATTCTCTCCCTCTTTGACATATATCAAAAACAATTTAGGAGGAAAAAATTACTTAATTTTAAAATAAAATATTTTAATTTTTCAAATACTTTGAAACAAACTCTACTTTTGAGATAGTAGAATTTTGCTTTATAAAACTTTTGACAAGGGAGAGTTAAAGATAATTTTAAATAGATTATGTTTTGAAAGTACTTAGCATTTATGTAAAAGTCTTGAAGAAGTACTTGACTTTTAAAAATACTTTATTTGTGAAAGATATCTTTTTAAAGATTTAGTATCTTTGAAAGTATACTTAAAGGCTTTAACTTTTTCCTTAAAAACTTAGC
>JBBMJZ010012222.1:0-11291 GCA_037833815.1 Zingiber zerumbet | reverse complement strand
TTCTCAGGCAAGCTTTGCACGGGTGACTTATTTCTAAAAGGGTGGGGTGTACTTGTTTACAGATCGTTAATATTTTAGTTAGAAAGCTCCTTGACATATAAAATCATTATTCTGCTAATTTGATCATATCTTTTTGATCATTCATTATGATTAGGTGTCTATATTGCACCTGGTCAATGTCACATTTTAGCAGAACTAAGTGATATAGCTCTGAAAAAGGAAATTGATTGTGTCTAATATGCTTAGATGATTTAAGTGCTTGGGATCAAAATGGCACAATAGGTTCATTCACTACGAAAAGGATTAGTCCATTTGGATGCGTCTCACTTCCATATATAAGGAAACCAAGAATCTCATGACTTGGATTAGTCCATTTTGATTGCTGATTTGTGTGTTCATAGGGAGGTCAGAGAGATGAGGGCTCAAAGGATGAACTTCTCTAGCCCAGCAAGTAAGGTGGAGTTGGCGGAAAATGGACATGGATTCAGATACTAGCATTACTTTAAAAATATCAAACTTGTGTAATGAACTTTAACAAGAAATGGAAAAGAAAATCATAAACATTTAATCATATTATGTGTTGTATCACGTGTAACTGAATTTTATGAGAATATGAGTACTATGTTAAGCATCAATATTTGTTGTATGGTAACTTGCATCTCTGGTGCTTTTGTCTTCCAATGCAGACAGAGAAAGTGGAACTGGAGACCACAGTAGTTGATGAAAGAAAGGAGCGTGAAGCCCAACTGGGGATAGTGAATGGAAGATTTAGTGGTTAGTATTTTGGGGGTTTCTTGAGTAGCTATCCCTGACATATTAAAATTATAAATCAAGTGTTAAAAGGCATTTCCTTTCGCAATCTATATATATTCTCATTCCTTCATGGGAGGGAATCTAGATAACCTATGTACAGGTTGCATACTTAATAATGTTACAATTGTTTTAGACAAAAGGAAAGACAAATTGCCTACCCAATTAGTTATGCTGCGAAGTCAATAGTATGCTTGCCTATTCAATGTATCTCTAAGCTGACAATGACGATTTTGGATTTTTAACCATGGAAACATATCACCTTGTTTTGTCCCTTTGTTTTTCTGTTTTCTTTTCCTTGTTGGTATCCAAAAGCATCAACTTTTATTTTAACAACTAACCTGCATCTTAACTTCTAAAGTTCCCATCGTTACCTACGATGCCCTCCGAAAAAACATCAACATCCGATTTGTGAGTAGATGTTTTGCTTTTCAGGGTGGCAATTGACAATTGGTAGTTTTAGATAGATTAATCAATCTATGCTTTACCTTGAATTCATTTTGGATGGACTTGTTTTTGCATTTCTAAAAAAGTACTTGATCCTTTTCAGATTTCTATTCTGTTATCTCAGAGGGCACAGCAACTGACTCTGAAGTTGACAATGAAAGTCAAGGAGCAGATGCTGATACAGATGAAGACGATGGAACATTCTTTGATACAAGAGATTTTTTATCTGTTGAGTCACTAAGAAGTGCTTCTTACCGAAGTAGGGAAGCCATGGGTAATGATTGCATTGCATCCACCTGTGGTATTGAATCCATCTTTTCTGTCAATGTTCAAGATGTGACTCTAGGGGTCAGAAGAATTGAGTATCCCTATGTTAAGCGGAGGAAGAAATTGCCTGAGCCAAGGGAAAAAGAAAAGCCTGTTGGATTGTGGTCGATAATTAAAGAAAACATTGGGAAGGATCTTTCTGGAGTCTGTCTTCCAGTTTACTTCAATGAGCCACTTTCTTCCCTCCAAAAATGCTTTGAGGATCTTGAATATTCCTACTTGGTTGATCGGGCACTAGAGTGGGGAAGGCAGGTCTGATTCTTATCAGTTCAATGTTTCATTTGGATAATATTCTAATCTGATTGTTTAGTTTATTGTTCATTAAAACATAGATCCCTTAAATTTATTCTAGTAATCTAAATTGACTACTAATTACTTTTTCTTCCCATTGAATATTTTCAGACAATCCTACTCTACAAAGTTTAACCTGTGATTTTTGTTGGAACTATCACTTGTAATGTCTATGCAACCTTACTAGTGGTTAAAAAATGGCGCTGATATGTCTAGAGTGAAGACACTTTTCTAGTTGTTTGTTACACTTCTTTGATGAAAAGTATATTGCAGCATTCTTTCGTTTGTCCATAGTATGCACCAGACAGTTATCTATATTTTGCATACATTAATTTCTTTTAGCCAGCCCATCTTATTGTGCATGATACTTTCTAGCTAATGTTTTGGATCTTTTGACTTGTCTTTTTTTTTCTCCATCCTATACTTTTATAAACCTAGATGTGAGAAGTATGCCTACTTGTCTAAGAGATGAAAGTTCTACCTATTGAGCCTATGATTGATCTTCTACCATAAATGATGACAACTCAATGTTCCACTTTGGTACTTACTCAGCTGATGCTGGTGTAAACAGAATGATGCATCCATCATATTGTCATGTAGTCGATTTCATACCCGACGAAGAAGAATTTTTGTTCTTATTCAATATACTACACCTGCCAATTAGTTACCGTGGTATGAGTAAAATTTTGTTGATCAGGGAAGCTGCCTTTTGGCTTAATTTGTTACTTGGTTGCTTTACATTTAAGATCACAGAAGAATAACAAAGTGCCTACCTGGTAGCCAGCAAATTGAAATTTTGCTGGAATTTGCAGGGTAATTTTCTGCAGATTAGATTATACTGGCTAAGGAAAGATAGGATAGGAACCTCTAGTTTTCTGAGGTAGAGTGGTAGACTGTCCAAAAAACAGTTCGTTACTGGTTGATCACCACTCTACAAAGATTATAAAAAATGAATGGATCAGATTCTAGCCTTATGGGAAATGAATTTCCTCATGATATGTGAAATTTTCTCGGAACTGTTCCATAAGCTGACTCTTGATTAGACCTTGTTAGTCTCAACTCTCATGTGTATGAAGCCACAAGTCAGATTTCTGTGTTGTGCTTCATGCATAAGCCTGTATAAATTTCCACAAACTTTAGTCATCGCATATAAAAAAAAATGTAGTAATTGCAGAGAATCTGTTATAATTCTTCTTTAATTTGAATTTTTAAAGGACACCACCTTGAAATCTCGTGTGATTGAGGTGTAACTCCATGGGGTTTTCTGGAAACATAAGGCTTATATGAGGTACTTCAATATGATGCCAGAATTGGGTACTTTTCCCAAAATATGTGTGGGCTGGTGAAAGAACACTCCATTTATGGAAACAACTCCAACTGAACCAATTGATGGTAGGTTGAAATGATATTGAAAAAATCACAGCTCATATTCTATCTATTGGGAGCCTTGGTGGCAAGATGATGAGTTTGGGGCAGTAAGCTAGTTTATCTTTTAGAAACTTATGCAATGGAAACAGATTTGCATCAAACAAAAATGTGTTTCAAGAAGCTCAAGAGGCATAAATACGAATGAATTCAAGGATGACTAAGATTGAGAGGTGTAACCCAAATTGAAAGAAAAGAGTGGATAAGATGTCATGTCATTGGTGATTGAACTCAAGAAAGTAAATCGCAAGTGGCTTGGTAAACTGAAAGATACAGAAGCTATCTGAAGCAGTACAAGTGTCAGCATGCCTTAATTAGTAATCTCATGGCTAGAGGAGGGAAGAGAGGATAGCAGAATTTTATTCAATGATCGGATACTCTCCTCCTTATAGGCCTTTATGATCGAATAAATAAGACCAAATCTAATTATGGCCCTATAAAGAGCAATTTTAATTAAAGCTAAAATTAAATAATAAGTTAATGTTGTTAGAGTAGATATCAAAATAGCTTCTGATTCGAATGATTGCTGATTCTTGATTAGGGATTACGATTTTTCTTTTTCTTTGAAAGAACAGGCTTGACTATCAAATCATACCATCATTTCTCTCTTAAGCATCCTCAATTCCTGGCATTCTCCTACAATTTAGAACTTAACATCATACAATGTTTCTTCTACAACTTTTTAGATTATGGTTATTCTCTTTTACACATAAGGTGATACTAGTGTTTCTTTTAGAACTTTCTTTTTCAGTATTCATCTGTGTGAAGAAAATGAACTTGCAAGTTGTTGAAGTATTCTTTCACAATGCAGATCATTACTTTAATTATTGTTGTGATGCTGATAATTAGTGGATATGCTGAAAATGGATCAGGGAAATAACCTAATGAGGATTCTTCACATTGCTGCATTTGCTGTATCTGGTTATGCTTCAACAGAAGGTCGACAATGCAAACCCTTCAACCCTCTTCTTGGGGAGACATATGAAGCTGATTATCCAGACAAAGGTCTCCGCTTCTTCTCTGAGAAGGTTAAAGTTGCTATCCTAGCAGCAATTATTGTACGCTATTGCAAGTTATCATGAGCAATACCTTTTCCTTGACTTCATGTTCCTTTCAACAACTAAAATTTTACCTTTTCCTTCTATCTGTCTTATACCATTTGTTCTCTTTTCATCATTGTGTTTTTATTCCTGCAACAAGATCCTCTGTCTCAACATCACATTACTTAATTTAGTAAATATTTCTACAATTTTCAGGTGAGTCATCATCCAATGGTTGTTGCTTGTCACTGTGAAGGTAGAGGATGGAAATTTTGGGGTGACTCTAATCTTAAAGGAAAGTTCTGGGGTCGATCTATTCAGCTTGATCCTATTGGGATCCTCACTCTTCAGTTTGAAGATGGAGAGACATTTCAGTGGAGTAAAGTCACCACTTCTATATATAACATCATTATTGGGAAAATTTATTGTGATCACTATGGTACTATGCGAATAAGGGGCAGTGGCGAGTACTCCTGTAAACTCAAGTTCAAAGAACAATCCATCATTGATCGAAATCCCCATCAGGTATGGCTGTGACCATTCAGATATTTCTGTTCTGTGACATTATCATTGCATTATGACAGTACTGAAACATTTATTGCCTCTTATTTTTAGTGCTACATAAAAAATATAAAAAAACAATATGTAAACCTCAGTAGAGTCAACTATTTTTATTAACTACCATGTCATTCCTTCTAGTAGAATAATTTACTGTGTACGCAATTGAAGGAATTCATATTAGTTCTTTCTTAAAGCATGTTGGATATTTTGGTTTTGAAACACTTCACTTCTATCCACTTGATACATCTTTAAGGAAAGTTATTTACAATACTAATTAGCTAAGAGTTGCTGATTAGGTAAAATAATCATTGCCCTATATAGAAGACTTCTTGTTTCAGAAGTTTCATCCATGACAAAATCCAAAATCTTGAGTTACTTGCTATGATAAATAAGGGGCCTTACAGGAAAAGAAACTGCTGTTAAGAAATGAAACCACCAATAATATCAAATATGGCATTTCAAGGTAATATTTTTCAGTGGAAATTATGTCCAAAGAATTATGTTATTCCCTTCTATCATATTACCATTGCATTTGCTATCTAGTAACTTCTACTGGTGCATGCACTTGTACTACTGGACAAACTTTGAACATTCATGAATGGATATGGTGATAATTTAATAAGATTTCTGTGATTTCAGAAATGTCTTGTTAACTTTGTTATGTGAGAATTCTACAAACCAGATTCTCATATCCAATATAGGTTGGCCTTTACTTTCACAAATGCTTTGATAACTTCGTTATGAGAGAATTCTACCAACCAGATTCTCATATCCTTGATAGGTTGTCCTTTACTTTCACTGGACCATTGTAGTACATTGTAGCACCTTGGGAACACGTATCTGGGTTGACTGAAATGAGTTTCAGATGGTTCCTTAGACCAGACATATCCTTCCCTCAAAATAGGAGCCCTAAATTGAATGGGAAAATCCTAATTGTTCTATTTATGTTTTATTCAACTCTGGTATCTTCTCATGCAGTTTTCTTTCTTGTTCAGGTGCATGGTTTTGTGCAAGATAATAGAACTGGTAGCAAGGTAGCAATGCTGATAGGAAAGTGGGATGAAGCGATGTATTATGTGTTAGGAGACCCAACAATGAAGCCAAAGGGTTATGATCCAATGTCAGAAGCTGTACTTCTTTGGGAGCGAGATAAGTTTGTAAATCAAACTCGATACAACCTCACGCCATTCGCTATTTCCTTAAATGAGCTGACACCATCCTTGATGGAGAAGTTGCCTCCAAGTGACTCCCGCTTAAGGCCTGATCAGAGACATTTAGAAAATGGAGAATATGAACTGGCAAATGCAGAGAAACTCAGACTGGAACAATTACAAAGACAGGTGTTTTGTCTCGCCCTTTTCTCAAACTGATTCATTTGAATGTTGTTAATTGCCTTATTTCCTATCTCTGTGTCTTCACTAATATTCACAAATCACCCAAGAAAATATTTTTTCTTTCAACTTTATTAGTATCATAATTTTTTTTTTAAAATTTGTACTTACTAGAGAACTGAAAAGGATGTCATGATGTAATGCCAATATGATGCATAATCAAGCATAGGATAGGAAGAAGAAATAGTAATTACGAGAGGTGGGCACTCTTATATTTTCTTTATCAAGAAGAAATATTTTAATACAGACTCCAAAAAGTTGTAGAGGACAAAAATATAATCTGTAATATAGTGTGAAAATTTGTCAAATTTGATGCTTGATAATAAAATTATGTCTATAAGCTAGTCTTGACATCAGTACCAGAAAATTAATGAACTGATTTTATTGGCTTATTCTCCATGCATCTCCAATATTGATAGTGGTTGTTTTTGCACTATCATCCCTCCTGCATGTTCCCTGTATGCATCTCCTATGAAATCTGCCACTCGATTCTTTTTTTGTTTTTTCCCTTTAGAGAAGGCTCATGGTAGATATTGTCACTATTTTAGGCAAGGAAGTTGCAAGAGAAGGGATGGCAACCGAGATGGTTTAGAAAAGACAGGGAGGACGATTGCTACCAATATGTGGGAGGATATTGGGAAGCACGTGAGCAAGGAAATTGGAATGGAATTTCAGATATATTTGGCCAAAGTGACAATTTGTTGAGCATAGAGTAATACTTATTTTATCTACTATGTACATCTATAATGCAAGGTAATTAGCTATGCAGCAATTTATAATTAGGAGGATTGACATATTATCAAGTAACAGCAATGTGAGATTAACATTTCACTATGCCCCCATCTCATTTTAGTAGCTATTCTTGTTGCTCGATGATAGTAAAATAAACAAAGAAATTCTGGCAGCTTGTCTGTAGCACCCTCTTAGAATCATGATGGTATTGGCATCACAAGCCTCTGCATCGAACCTAAGGTATTCTGTCAAAGATTTTGATTCCATTTTGTGAAATTTGCACGGTTACATATCTGGCTGATTGGAGCTATTTCTTCTGCTTAATTTGTAGGTCAATTCAGTGTCTTGCGGGGCTGGTTAGAAGGGCTTAGCTAGAGGTACGTATCTTTATATATTAATGCAGCTTCGAGACAATTGACAAACTCTCAAGGTTGCTTTCTGCAAGAAAATGAATCAATTTCATGTTGCCAGCTGCTAGAATCTCTTGGCTAGCAAAACTGGCTGCTCCAGAGGGCTTGTTTGTATTTGTAGCATTTGGTACCATTCTTTCCATTAAAGTGATATATGCAAGTGAATTATGCAATTGATCAAGGTGGAACACCCATTGGAAGGTTGCTCCATCATTTCTGACTTATCCTGTTACTATGTTTCTTTGAATGATGGCACTATACTAGATCATTACCCAAGTATCGTACTTCCCTCTCGGGTTTAAGAACTGTCCAAACGACCAAAAGGGGCAGTCCCATGATGACTATAGCACTAGCCATTACCATAGTAATTTGTATTAAAGTAGTAGGGTTGCCTTATTGTCTCCCTACATGCATCTGCCTGTATCGCAATCTTCATTACAGAGAACCGTTTAGTGTGAGTAGTCTTCTTGGATAGAATATCTTAATACCAAAGTTGTCTTTGTTTTTCCAAGTGCTAAGTATACTCACCTTATTTTAGGGACATAAACGAAGATTTGAACAGCTAACAAACTTAATTGATAATATTCTATATGATTGACCTTTCCTCGACTCTTTTGATGTTCTTTTCGTGCAATTATGAGGTCTATTGCCCTGACATTTACCTCAGGCTGTACATTTTGTCCATCCATATGTATGCATATATTTCATTCATTTCATTAAAGTGCTGACGTTAAGCTGATTAACCAACCCTAGACATATAAGATCTCACTCATCATTCCCATCATGCCTGCTATGAATCTTTTGTTAGTTTGATGTGCTAGTTCTACTCTGCTAGTGGTGCTCACATTAGAAGCAGCTACAAGAAAGCAAGCCCAGAAGGCAGAGAATCTTCTTGCAGAACTTGTAGGCCAGACTAGGCGCCTAGGATGCATAGAGGATGGAAGGGAACTTTTAAACCAGGTTTCTGCTTTCTTAAGTCTCCTTACTTTGGTCTGATGAGTTAAAACTCATCCCTGAGCAGCAACTCCACGTGAGCCCACCACGCCACAAATCCCAAAAGATTTCGTGTTATTGATTGCTATCCTTTTATGTAACCAACCTTCTCGCCCCATTTGGCTTCCATGAATTCTTCACGATCCAGCACTTGTTCTGGTCCCGCATCTTACCCATCACAAACACGTCAGTATGTTTCTGAAAATTTCAATAAACTAATTAGATCGTGAGTATATCAAAAACAATGAATTGAATACAGTTATCTACCTTGGTGCTACACTTTGTCATCTTGGCCAACGCAGGGGCAGTTTCCTTCAGTCAGTATGCCTCCAATCCCTCGGATAAACTCCAATGCATAATTCATTAGACCTCCATTGCATCCATTCCATTATTGACGGTGTCGCAGTCAATTAGTTCTTGCTTGGTTTTGACCTGGTCTATTCCCTGGACGGCAGCAACGGTTGAGATAACCCAGTAACTTCCTCCAAGACCGATCCATAAAGTCTAGATGCTGTTAAGGACCAATTTGTGCACTTTAACTATCGCTAGTAAAACACACATTGTTATATTGTAATTTTTTTTGATAATTTACTACAATTTTTATATTTCTACAATACTGAAATAATTGATTTAGTCAATATGTGATCGATTAGTCTGAACGGCCGGCGTGGCGATCATGAGAAGTACTCGAGAAGAAGACTGGTCATCAGTTGACTTTCGTCGGTTGACTTTCTCAAGATAACAACCTAGGCGACCCGCTCTTTGCGATGGATTTTGACATCATTCATGACATACACAGCATCCTTCATTAATTGTATATAAAGTAATCGTTTGCCCAACAGTTTTGCACCGATACATATCGCTCCTAGCTACTCATCTTCCGTTAACTAAATGGAGTCGCCCAACCTCCTCCTCCTCCTCCTGGCGGTCGCCGCCTTTGCGGCAACCGGCGACGCCTACAGCAAGTTCCGCCACCTGCACCTGTATTCCCGCAACTCGGAACCGGCGCGGTCGGTGGATCTGCACCGGAACAACAGCTTCGGCAACATCTTGGTGTTCGACAACGTGCTTCAGGAGGGACCCGATCCGAGCTCGCAGGTCATTGCGCGGCCGCAGGGCATGGCGGTCATCGCAGATTTGACTGGCGCCAACGCCTTCACGGCTTACACCATTACCTTCATCGCCGGCGAGTTCAACGGGAGCTCGTTGTCGGTACTCGGCTTGACGACAGCGACGGGAGTGTCAGATCGAAGCATCGTCGGCGGCACTGGATACTTCCGCACGGCGAGAGGCTACATTTTGTCACAAAATCTTGACGTGGGAATGGAGGATTACAACATTTACATAACGTTTTCTTAATTAAAAATTTGATACATTATAACTCTACAATTGTGCTCATTGTACTCTACTAAATAAATAAATTCCCCAATACCATATCATCTCCATACAATAGATTGGGCACTGTTCTATTATTTTCAGTTGAAGAATTTAATTTTACACTATATCGCATCACTTCTTCTGCTTGACAATTTGATTTCTTTTTTAGTTTTTAGCTAGTAGTAACTCTCTGGAGACTCTGTTACTTTGACCATATTCTATAATATTGTGTATATAATGTTAATTAGTATATCAAAATTTATGTATATAATATTAGTTGGTATATATATCAGTAGTAATCGAGTTAGATTGAAGAAGATTTTGATTAATTTATGATAGTTTATATAATAATAGGAAATCTTATCTTTCTTGTTCTAATAAAATAATTTTATAATAAATTAACTAGAAAATTATTCAAATCATTAAATTTAAAGGTGACTTTTTTTACATAAATAAATTTGATGTGATAAATTACTTTTTGCACCATAATTGAAGAGATAACACTAGCTACTGAGCCTAAATGATAATCTAGACATCCTACCATTGCAAATTAGAAGGATAAATAAAAAACTATCCATGGAGATTTATTTAAATGACGCTCATTTTTAAGTCTATGAGGAAAAAAATCCTTACAGATATAGTTATCTTAAATCTCTTAATTATCAATTAGAGTACAATATTAACCTGGCGGCTGGATAATCTATATGTTGAACGATAGTTAGGAGAATGATGACATTGAAAATTTCATGGTCTTTACAAAATGACTTTGAATGATCTGTAGCCAGTGAATGACGACTAAATTAAACGAGGGCATTTAGAGGTTGAGACTGCAAAAGTGACCAAAGAAAGCTCCAGAGGGCAAGGAGTTAGACCGCTGGCGTGTAGAATTAATTTTGTGACAATCGTTTTTTTTTTTTTTTTTTGGCAACCTTGAAACAGTTTGTTTCTAAATTATCAAATGCAGCTTTCACCATAAATATTATATTATGACATAAATATAAACCAACTGCTGCATGCATTCTCATCCAACCGTTTAAACATAATATTTAAGGGCTAAAAAAGAAGACTAAGTTGATTGGGTCCGGTCGATATGGAAGCGTCGATGGACCAAACATTTTTATTTATTTTAATTGAAGTGGAGTCATGTCAAGCTGCTTAGGTAGGTTGGGTGTGCCCACGGGGATGGGCCCTTTTTCCCGGGGGATCTCGTAGCCTTCGATGGTCACCGACTCCATGGACTCCCTCGGGACTAGCAGCGGAGCGGCAGGGTGCAGCCTGAACACCGCCTGGATGACGGCTTTGAGATAGGGCATTCGGGGGAGGTCGGCCTCCTCCGCCAGCTTGCTGTGGTCGCCGCCGACGATGGTTCGAATCTCCGCCTGGGCTCTGCTCATGGCGGATGGGTTGACGAGGAGCTCTGTCATCGCCCAGTCGAGGGCGATGAAGATCGTATCGGTCACAGCCGCAAACATGTCCTGCCCATCGAG
>JBBMJZ010012206.1:0-11291 GCA_037833815.1 Zingiber zerumbet | reverse complement strand
ATAAGTAGAGTGTAAAATCTATAAATTCAATATCAAAACTATTATTTTTTTATTTAAAAGTTGATTCATGAGCTTAATGAACGTGTTCACGAGCTAACGAGCTGAGTATTGTGAAGCTTTAGTTTGGTTTGTTTATCTTAACGAGCCTCATTAAACGAGCTCAAACGAGCTTTTATTGAATCGAGCTTCGAATAGCTCATGAGCGGCTTGGTTCATTTACACCCCTACATCCAGGGCCGTCAGAAGCTTCCAGTGGCACCGGACACTTCGTTAGAGGCTTCCGGCGACACCAAAAGCATTAGGGACACGTCTAGCGCTAGCGACGCCGAACACGTCCCGCGACGCTTCTAGTGCCGCCAGAAGCCTCCGATGAAGCTTCCAGCAGCGCCAAATGCCTCTCGCGGTGCCAGAAGTGTCAGGGGAGGCAAAAATTAAAAAAAAATGCATAAATAAATTATTGAAAAACTTATAGATCGTCGAGCAAATGTTTCCGGAGGAGGCAATAAGTAGTCAAACCAATCGAACTAGATGAAACGGATAGGATTTATTTAGTGCTTTAAATGAAAAAAAAAAAACCCAAATTTCTGCGACGCCCAGGGCCGCCTAAGTTCCCAGTCCCTTTCCAGTGAAGTTGACGGCCACCGCGCGTCTAGGCGGCCGCCTAGGGCGCGTTTTAGAACACTGATCTGAATATTACATATAAAATATTTTGCATAAGTTCAAAGGACATATAAGATCCATGTAGCCTAACAAAGATGATGGTGATAATAGTGACGATGACTAATAAATTAAACTCACACAAACCAAAAGGCCAGAATCTTAAAATACACATATTTTATGCAGAAATGACAATTTGGTCAGAAATTTATAATCATAAAGAAAAGCCCAATGCCTCACTTTATTCAGAACTAAGTTATAAGCCCAATTGAATGGACCGTGAGGATGAAAGGAAAATCTCAAACATGAACCTTGAAAGAGTTTTTGAGAAGTTACCATCCGTATTAAGGACTCCTATCGCTAACCCATCCTGATTCTTCTTTAAACTCAATATGGATCGATAAAAAACTCAAAACATCAAATACTTCAAGTCAAGTTATGAGACAAGCACAAAAAAAAGTAAAAGTGACAAAACACAATTCTTAGATAGTTCTCTTAAATCGATCCAACAATGTTATAAGGTTTTCTGTGGTAGCCATCAACCAGTTAAGTACATTACACCATGTCGACAGGGTACTGAAAATTACACCAAGCTAAGTAATAACCTAACCATGCATAGCAGACTATAGGACTGTTTTTGTAAACAAACCTGTTCATGAAAAAGATCAACTTGCTCACTGCCACATAGGTCAATTATGTGAATAACATTAACCAAGAAATTCCAGTCTTGCTCTACAAAAAAGTTACTGTGAAGAAGATCTGGTCTTGATCATTCCAGAAAATTGCATTATACTAGATCACATAGTTTTGCAATACAAAAAGGAATTAAGTTGGCCTATTCTTGAGGAGAAAAAGAAGAGTCAATGAAATGAGGATTAAGCAAATGAACAATTCCAAGTTGTAAACATGAAGGAAACAAGCATGGTTAAGCTGAATGAAAGCATCCTACCCGAGAGAGGTAAATTAGTTTATGCAAAGTATAGTCCATATATTTTATCATGCACAACCACAATCTTAATAAGGTAACTGTAGTTAAATGATTTATACCATACCAAAATTTCCCAATAAAAATAAACAGCGACCACCTAAATGGTGAAAATCAAAAGGCCAAAACAATTGGAACCGCTTCAAACAGAAAAATGTTCCAGCTCATTAATCATCTGCAATTAAACCAGGCATCAACTGACATGAGTTTCTTACATATCATTGGTTATCATCTCCTCCCCACTCTGAAGGATATCAAGCCCCATTTGATAATTGTAGAAGTTTAAACCTCCACCTGCCAAAGCACCAAGAAATTAGCCACATGAATCGCTAAGGCAGCCAAACAGTGAATCCAAAAAGAAAATTGTCCAGTCAAATTACCAATTTTTCCATAGGAATCATGTCTACAAATTTTGCCAATGTTAACCACTTCACTGTCAAATCCTTGCATAACTCCACTTACTCTTTCCAGTGCTGATCTATTGTTTGCAGTGCTTTTCTGAACTTTCATCCTCTCCTTCTTTTTCACATTGGAGAAATCTAGTGTTTGTAAGGAAGCACCACTCATAGAATCCATGAATTTTTCATTTTCAATCAAGTTCATATCAGAGAGGAAAATTTTCTGTTCAAGTGATGTAACAGAGCTAGATCTCAGAGTTGATCTCATATTCCTATCGAAGTTATTAGCACTAATTTCCAAATTTTTGTTTACCAGTTGTTCATTTGGTTGCTGCCCATCCAGATAAAGGGAGCAATCCAAGAAAGAACCATCAAGTCCTAATCTATCAGTATTAAGATTAAAATAACTCTCTGAAGCAGGTCCACGGTAGAGCCTAGATGGATCTATTCCCTTGAAGGATGATGTAGGAGCAGCATCTGCCAGTGATATTGGTTCATGAGATTGAAGCATTCCATGATGAAGTAAGTCTCTCATTCCATATTCCAAGCTTCTGTCAATACCTACATGTGATTCCCACTTGGGTGAGTCTGCAGTGGGGAGACCCATGTTGATATTCCTGTGTTTTTCAGCTTCTATTTGCAGCTGCTTCAGGTGAGATTCTAATAAGTCATCAGAGCACGGCCAACTTGGCTCATACCAATGCCTCTCTGTTGCATCCATGTGAGATCCAGTGAAATTTTTAAAGATATGGCTTTGATGAGAATGATCAGTAGAAGGATTCAACTGATCACTAACCCCTTGAATTTTCGTTAAGGCATTCCTGAGTTCCAAGTTTGGCCAAGGAATACCTGCATGTGTATGCATGGACATATCAGAAGAATGTGGTTCATGCTCATAGAACCTTCTTTTAGTTGACAGAAAGTCTTGCTGTAGATGACTGGGCAACACCAGTGAAGCAGGTCCCTGTGGTATTTGCCTAGTGTCTAATTGGCTAAGCCTAGCAGCATAGTTCTGGTGTGAACTATCTACAGTCCGAATGAACTGACCAGCTTCATCAACTGCCCAAATTCCACCTTCATGTCTCTCTTCTTCCATGACTGGCAGCTTCCTTAGATCACCAGTGAGATCTCGTCCCAGAACCTGCTGCACCTGCCTCAGCCTTGCATGAGACAGAACCTCCAACAAATCATTGTGATTCTCATGTTGGAAATTTTGTCCTAGATTTTCTAGGATAAGTTGCATTAGAGAGGGATCATGATGCACTAACTCTGACTGGTCGTGATTTTGTTGTTGTAGCTCATTCAAGAAATGCTGCCTAAAATGAGCTTGATCAATCATATTATTTCTGTGAGGATCACTATTTGATTCCCTGAAACCAGGTTCAAGTAATCGATGATGCAATAAATGTTCAAGATGCATCTGCTGTGGTGGTGGTTGTGGCTGTCGTTCATGATGTTGAAGATGATCCTGCAACAATAGCATCTGATTCTCATGCATTTGCTGCTGGCTCTGGTGCAGTTGTTGTTTCTGCAACTGATCAAGTTGCAGCCGCTGCTGCTGCTCAAACTGAAACTTCAGCATGCGCTCTAGATCCCCCATAGGTTGTTGGTTAACAGAATGGTGATGATGCATAGTTTCATACAATTGTTCTCGTCCAGGCAAGCCAGCATTATGATTGGACAGTAAGTGTTGCTGCTGAAGCTGCTCCTCCTGCAATTGCTTCGAGAGCAGATGCTGTTCTAAGCCAAAATGGTTTTCATTGGCATCTAATTGTAATAGATTATTTGCATCAAGAACATCATGAAGTATATTTGAAGTGTAGCTCCTGTACTGGTTCTTCCATGAGTCATTGGGAAAGTCACTGAAGGAATTGAAATTTTCTTGAATGTGAATAAATGGGGAAGTATTTCTTGCAAAATCATGGTGGCCAGTGAAATGCTCTGCAGAACCAGGAATAGTTGATGAAAGGGGCAATTTCTTAACAGTTTGTTCTAATTCAGACCACAACAATCCAAGAGGATTTAACTCACTATCTCTTGGAATGTTGTGACGCACTGAACTAGTATTTCCAATTCCTGTCACCCTGTACTGGTGATCTGTGGTTAACCTTGATGAAGAGATGTTATTAGTAAGCTTCTCTGATTCTTCTTCAATGTTACTCGTGTGCACACTCCTATACAATACTGCAGATGCAAAGTAAACATAAAGAACTACAAAATTTGGAAAAACAAAAGCACATAAAGAAAAATAAATTGCCCCAAAAAAACATACCTTCTGCATCCTGTCCAGGAAAATCATGAAAGAGGTAACCTTCACCACCAACTGTACCTATTGTTATGTCTGAGCTAGGAAACAATACCTCGTCTTTGTTAAGATATCTGGACGTTTCAACTTCAGTAACATCAGGTTTTACAGGACACAAAGGATCCCGTGATTGCACTACTTGTTGCTCATCTGCAGCCAAATACCCAATAGCATGGGCAGCAGAAACAGACCCATCCACGCTTCCCTTTGTATTGTATAAATATTCAGATCCTTCACCAAGATATGCAGTAGAGTTACAACCAAGCCCTACCTTTAAGTGAGGCATAACATCACCAAGTGGAAGAAAAGGCATGCCTTCAGGAGCACCCAGTAAACACACTGGTAAATCAGCTCCAAAGAAGCCTTGTTCAAACCATGAGATGATGTCTAGACCTAGAAATGGCCCTTGAATATCTCCTTGAGGATCTAAGTAAAACAAATTCAACTCCTCAGGAAGATGGACACCTGCTGAAAGCTTTTGCTTGGCGTTATTGTTATATGCATTGTACAAACTATATGGAGCATCAGATATCACAGAACTGCTATCAGAATTAGCAATGGAATCCTCCTCTTCTGTCTTCATATTCTTCAAATTGTCTGACTTTCTTGATCGTTTATCAATGTTTAATATTTCAGTCTCATTTGAACTGCCAATTGTAACAGAATTATCATGGAGAACATCATGCTCTGCAACCTTTGGAGTCAGACTATCAGTAACCAAATTGATTAGAGGGATGATAGTATCCTCAATCCTTCTGTGGTTAGAATCCAGCTCTGAAATGAGAATAAATAATTTCCAATTATAAACAATTGTTAAGTGAAGCTTCAAAGAAGTTGGCAAAACATATGTACATAACCTTTAAGATGCTTAGAAGATTCATTTACACCATGTTTATTTTCAATCAGGATCTTGCCTTTATCTAAATTAAAAAGCAAAACAATCACACTTTGGCATAAATGTATCAAGTATAGCATGTTACTCACCTAGATCATTCTCACTTCCAGTAACTCCTTTCTCACTTGAACTCACTTCACTGCTTGTGACTTTCCCATTCCAGATATCTTTCAGTAGAACCTTTAAGCCGCATTTCAACAAAAATAGTTCATTACAGAAATTATCTCCAGTGAAATAAAACAAAATGTTTAACCAGAAATTTAGATAATATTCACACAAATGATTGGCAATAAAGAATCCTCTCTCTCTCTCTCTCTCTCTCTATATATATATATATATATATTTTGTAGCAAAAGGTGATTACGCTCACCTCAAGCGCCCCTCACAGCCCGTTCCCAGGTTATATGGAGGGAGGTAAATAACGGGGTCAGCTTATAGCCGACCACCAAGTTGGCTAGAAGGTAGGAGGGATTTTTTTCCAAAGAGCATGCACCCGCCGGGAATTGATCCCTTGTCCTATTGTAGCAAGTCTGTCACTCTCAAATCAATTTGGCATCCCGTGGGGACTCCTGTTACATATATATGATGTGTGTCAAAGTTGCTAATGAGTGTGAGTTGATCGACTAAATTTTCAAATTTTCACAAGAAAATTATTGTTATGATACAATATATAAAGATGAGATAAATTGAAGTACTACTGTAAACAGCCTTCAAATAATTTCTTCTATAATGAAAAAATACAACATAATGGTCTCTAATTTCTGATACCATTAAGGAAATATAATGTAAAACTGGAGATGTGGAAACTATAACTTACTTCTTCCTCCTTGTAGGGTGTGGCAAAGGCCAAAGAAGCTATAAAACTTGATTCTGTTATAGGAGGGGCATCCTCAAAACCCTCAGGGGTAGCATCAATGATCGATACTATCTGCTTTCTATAAATATCAAGAAGTCTTCCCCTGGGATACTGGAAAAACGACTTATTTGCTGAAAGTGCACCAACAGGGCCAGCCGCCACAGACCTGTTAAGTTGCAATCCTGCCACAGAATTTGATCTCCCCCTACCACGAGCAAATCCCAAATTTGAACCATCCATACGTCCATTTCCCAAACCAAATCCAGGAGCAGCACGGAGCATTGTAGAACCACTGGATTGAATTTCCTGGCGATGACGTGGCCGCCATTTATCACGGGAATCAGACCCAGATAATGGACGGAGGAAAGAAGTAAATGATTGCTTTTCAATATAAAAATCTTCTTTCTCAACATCCATCTTTTTCTCTGTCCAGGCTTCCTTCTCTTTGTCCTCAGGACCCCACCTCGATGACCATTTTCTATCACGTCGATTCTCATTCCCTGAGCTGCATTTAGGAACTTCAAGCAACCTATCAGATGAAGGCAAAATCTTAGACTCAGCAACTTCTCTTATAGGAGTATTGTCTGGACGACAATCACTCTGGAGATTCTCAGCTTCACGATCCCCTTCCTTTTTACGTTCTCTCCTACCAAGCAACAAACTTTCCCTCTCCTCTTCATGCCAACGGCGACAACTTTCAACATCAACGGCATTCCTTCTCCATTCTTTAATATCCTGTGATCCATCCAGATGCCACGCATCCTTCTGAATTGAGTCAGTCAAGGTTCCAGAAGATACAGGAATACGCAGCCACCTATCCTGTATCATCAGTAGTTATGGAGATCAATATGCTTTCAAAATTAAAACAAGTATGATAATACAAAAAATAATAATAATAATTACATGCGCTGATATTTCTAGCGATAAGCATTTTTTGGAATGCATGAGTCACATCCAACTGAAAAGTGTTGACAGTATGATAATGGTAAACACTTGTAAAGTATCCTGTGTCTTGAATTGAATCAATCAGATTCTATGTGTTTCCTTCAGTAAGTATCAATCAAATTCATGCAGTCTAAAAGGCGCACACACACGCACGCAGTGATGATATGCTGCTCACCACCCTAGACGCGACGCTGTGCACAACTGAGAAACACTGCCCACATGGGCAGTGTTGACCGGCATATATATATATATATATTAGAAGTATTTATCAACCCACGCAAAAGGGTAAGAGCAAAGAGTTTTGGACAAACAAAATACAGATAGCAAGGCTAAGCATAATGCGCAATGTCATCCTGCAATTTACTGATAGTAGGGTAGAATCATTCCACAATGCAAATTGTGGCATATTTTATAGCATATACTAATTTAATTGTTTCATGGCTAAAAATGACAAAATAATTCGTATCACTAACCACTGTATAGAAATTAGCTATTTTCACTATATAGCAGATAACATGCAGTTAGGAAAGAACATGTATAAATAGTTACTGTAATGAAGATAAGAATGCTAAGATGGATGTCATCAAAGAAGGGGGAAATATATATATATATATATTATCCTAGAGCATTTATGTGTACTTCCAAAAAATGACAAAATGGAGAAATTTAGACAATAAGGAAATATTTGAAAACAACTAAAATATTCTATAATTATCCAAATTTCATTTATTAGAGTTAAAGAAAACTATTGATATAGTTAGAGGTGATTTAGAAAGATCTGTATACTAGAGATATAGCATTGATCGGGCCCAATAGCAAAATAAGATATATGTAACCAACCCCAGAATAGTTTGGGCTCGTGTTTTGTTATTGTATATCATACGTGGTAATGGTAATGATAACCCATAATTTGGCAATAAAACAATAACAAGGGCAAGCCATGAAAACCAACTAGATGTGGTTTGCAGAATTAGACAAAAATAAAAGGAAAGACCAAACATCCATCAAATAGATTCTACTAGCACAGGAAGAAAAGAAAACATTGACAAGGAAAGGTAAACAAGCCTCAATACAAATATCATGATTGCCTCACATTTGAGAAAAACGTGAAAACTTCATAACTCAATTCTAAGACATAAACATATAGATTGCAGATATGGAAGACATTTAACTAGGAAAACCACATAAAGCAAAAAAAAATGATATGTCAATATCAGATTGAGAAAATATTTTGATTAAGGTGAACTATAAACAACTGCAAGTTAAGCAAACACTAGATCAAACGAAGTGTCACCACCAGGACACATATTATCCAAGCCAAACCTTAATATGTTACAATATATTAGATATATAAAAAAAACATGAAACCCACGCTAGACATTATTAATCAGGCTTCAATTTAACCATTCAAAAGCAAATGTAAACAAAGTAACAAGACTACAAGGTATCTCATTGACATTTAACTGATCATATCTTATTGATATTTCACAAAATTCAAATTAAATGAAATATTCAAATTCATCAAAAAGGAGAACAAAACAAGGAAGAAAAAGATCAATAAAACAGTTTGGAGCATCCACCTTGCTGTCGCTAGGTTTAATAGATAGCCACGGGGAAGATAGAGGAATACTATCATCAGAAGTCATTTGATCTGTGCTAAAGAGAAACCATTAGCAAACGAACAAAAGAATTGGATACTGAGAAATTCAAAAACCCAATTATCAGAAGAGTGGCAAACAGAAATGTAACAGTAAGCATGAATGAATACCATATTTTGTCAATCAGGTGATTGTTATTCAAGGAACTACTTCAAAACAAAGAACACTTAGTTCTACTAAATGGGTAAGCAAAATGGGCAAGCAGCCAGATTAGAATGCCAAAATAGTACATTACTTGTTTGTGTTATATATGTGTGTGTGTGCGCGCGCGCGCGCACGATGTTAAATAGGTGTCAGTCTATGTTGTTGTCACATAATATTTTTGGCTTCTTTTGAAAAACCCATCCAAGGTAGCCAAATGTATTCATGTAATACAAAATTTAAAGCCTTATGGTTTTCTCTCTAAACCATTCATGCACTAGGTATTAAATGCTATGTTTAAATTTAATAATAGATTAGTACAGTAACTATTTTTATGAAACATATTTAATAATTAATTGATTATTAATAATAATTTTCAGAAAAACTCATCAATAATTAATTAAAAATAATTTTTAATTAGCTTTAAAGGTTTTTTACTTTCTTGAAACCAAGAAAGTGAGAAATCGATTCGACATATTCTTCATATGCAATTTATCAATTTGTATGTGCATTAATTAATAAATAGGTAGGAAACCTATAAAACAAAGCAACTAAGGGCATCTCCAATGCAAGGTTTTTGAGAGGCTTGTTAAATCAAAAAGGATGAACAAAAAAGCTCTAACCATTGTGGGTGTGAGGTTTGACGTTTTTAGTTTAAGAGTCAAACCTGCTTTTCTCTCTCAAAATTAGTAATGTAGGTGAGACCACTCAAAATAAAGATGTGTGATTTGATAATGTAGGATCCATAAAAAAGTTGAAGAGAGTTTTTTTTTTATAGTGGAGAGAATAATAAGTTTTATACTTTTGACATGGCAATGATATGGCATATTGGGATCACAAAAAAGTTCATTCAGAGATTTGACTATTGGAGATGCCCTAAGACAAGCCCAAGAGAGCTTTAACACATCAGTACCAAATTACATTTACCGAATATAATTTTTTAGTAGTGAGTGTAAAAATGCTTAATTAGACTTCATTTTTGCTAAGGCAAACTCTTCAATGCTGATACAGAAATTGTTATCTTACAAAAGGGAAGCACGGTTGTTTCCTTCCAATAGAAAAAAACATATCACAGTTTTCACAAAAATAAATTAATAATAATAATAATAATAATACAAAATATACCATAATAATCAGCACACAAAAAACTACCAAATGATTTTTTTAATATTTTCACATAAAAAGTATAGCAGCAAGGACATGTAGAGGTAAGACTGTAGGAACACCACCTTTTCCAACATCGAGGACATCCAAAGGGCTCTTGCCAGCGTCATTTGCACCAACGATAACATCTAGCAAGCAAATAAGCTCAATTCAGTAAAGAAAAAAAAGTCACTTCCATCTTGCACGCAAACCGGGGCATAATCAAGGTGATCAACAAAGATGAAAACAGTATATACATACAAAAATAATAATACCTCAAAGTCACAAATCGTATTTGCTGCTAAAAGGAGGTTAAACTATCTAAAATTGTACAGGTTCATCTACTCTATCATACGTTAAGAGCCAAACAAATTACCAAATAAGATAAGGAACAAAAATTTTTGCATTAATTATGTATCTAATCAAAATAAAAAATGTTCCAATATATATATATATATATATATATATAAACAAACTGCGACCAAAACACGACGGCGCCCAGATCCAGCAAGCATGAACGAAATTCTGAGGCAGCTTATCCACAGCGGCAGCAATTCAAATCGACCCATTCGGACCAGAAAAAAGGGGACTAGCACGAGAAGAAGCACCGAAGGACCACCTTTCCCGGCCCAAACCTCTCCCGCTGACTTCGAGGGGAAGAGATCCTCAGGAAGATAGATGCCACCACTCGACATCCGCACCCAACGGATCAGCGATCGAGGCTGCGAACACCAGATTAGGGTATCAGACGGCTACGGCGCAGGAGAGAGTGAAGGACCCAAAGAGAGGCGATCCAGGAAGAGGGAGAGCGTCGAGAGCAAAGATTGGATTAAGGAAAAGTAAATTGAGATCGGTAGGGCTTCGATGGAGTGTGTAGTAGACTGCAGAGTGACTCATTCCAACTAGCAACAGCCAGCAGAGGAAGCGAGCGCGATAAAGACAGATTGAGACGGACCGAAGGAAAGAGCAAGCGTGGAGAGAGAGAGAGAGAGAGAGAGAGAGAGAGAGCACTTTATATAATTTAGGATTTTCACGGCAGATTCGGGCAGGGAAGCAAAAATAAAATAACTATGTTATCCTGATTTTTATTTTATTGTATTTTTTTATTTTATTATCTCTACTACTTATTTTATAATAATTCATTAAATCACCGATCCAGAATAGGGGTGTAATCGAGCCGAGCCGATCCAAACCGAACTCTTGAATATTTGAGCTTAGCTCGTTTATAATCGAGCCGAGCTCGAGCTTTATTTAACGAATATATTCATGGCTCACGAGCTTTTATCGAACCTAAACGAGCTTAATAAA
>JBBMJZ010012192.1:0-11291 GCA_037833815.1 Zingiber zerumbet | reverse complement strand
CAAAGCTCCAACTCAACTACAATAATATTACTCTTTGAGGATGTAATATAAAACATATTAGTTATAAATTTATATTGATTTCTCTATAGAGGACAAAATTAATATTCTAAGAAAACGAGGCATGGAATGCAGGGACAAAGATGAGACAACAATCTTCCCATGTGCAGATGTTGAATGCATTTTTTTTGTACTTATTTGAGTAAATATTGAAATGTCTAGAATAGAATATATGAATTACCATTTCTGGAAGCAGGAAAGGTGCAGGAATTTGTTCAGATGTGAATGCAAGCATACCAACATTTCCATTAACCAACTTTATATTAGATCCGACAATCTGAAATGTCAAGTTTCACAAGTACATTAAAACTCAGGTGCAACATATGGAGTTAATTGTAAGAGCAAGTTTATGAGTGATGGTAATGATTCATAATATGCAATAAATAAAGAAATCTCACATTTTTTTGAGAATGAAAAAGTCTCGTTATCACTATCCTCTCCTCTACAGATCTTTGTTCCCATTCTGCAGAATTTGTCATTTCGGTTTCTATTCTTTTGAGTTGATGGATATTTTTGTTTAAACTCTCATCAAGAAGATACACGCTATCATTGAAAAGCAAATTTAAAAAATTCAAATACATTCCCTTCTCCTCCTCTCTAGCAATCTGCACCATAATTATATGATATATTAGTTTGCTCTGTAAATAACTGTAAAATGTTCTATTAGTAATAAAAGTCTTATAAATAAAAAAAATAAAAAGTTCATAACTACATACCCGTCTCCATGCGTTGAGATGGCTAGGAAAATTCCACAAATACTCTAAAAGTTCATAAATATTTTCACGAATAGTGAATTTATCATATAACTGCACAGCAAGGATAAATCCAAAAAACAACAAATGGAAAATGATTTAGAGAAAATATCTAAAAATAATAAAACACATGAAACAACTTCTACTATATATATAGAAAAATAAAATGCTACCTGTGTATGTGCCACAATAACTTTAAGAAGATTTCTATCTAGATAATCAAGGGACAATTGATGTCCTTCAAAAAGAGTAGCAGAAAGTCCACTGTAAGAATTGAAAAATTGTAAATGGTGTTAAATTTTAGAAAGAAATTAAATTGAAAAGAGTGAATTTTCAACCTTTTTTTTGGTATCCAATAATTCAGTACTTCAACCATTTTAGCTCTCAGATAAGGGTTCTTAACATAAGCATCGCTCGCCATGAACATAATTATGAAATTTAAGAAATCCTGGCAATGATATGAATAATAATGGTTTTAGGTTCTTAATGTACATGTTAAATATACAATGTATCAATTATTGAAAATTAAAGAATTAACTATGGAAGAAACTCACCAAGACAACTCCTTCAGAAACCTCTGGAACTCCAAAAGTTATCCCCAGTAAGTCCATAGCATCATCAACAAAATGTTCTGGAATACATGCAAATTTCATAGGGCAGGTTGATGGCAGAGGCATCTTAAACCCACCAACAAAATCCACCAGCCAGAAAATAACAAATTTATAGAATATCGATGCCTGTCCTAGCAGCGTATAATCCTTGAGCACAATGACAAGAAATTGACATTAAGATGTCTTTCCATGAACAAAGTTTTACTATGGAATAAGCAAAAGATGCAACTGTTAAATAAATCTTTACCAACAAAATTATAGGGCATGTTTAAACAAAAAATGTAAAATTACTGCTAATTTTGAGCTTTGGTATTGGTTAAATAAAAAATTTAAAACAAAAGTTTAATAAGTTTGGGAAGAACTCCAAGAATTGAATATAAAGAAACAAGACTAATCTCAAATTAAAAAATAGAAAAAAGAACAACAAAGAAACCACATTTAGTTAATTCAAGTTTCACTGACAGAATTGAATCTCCAATATTTGAATGAGCAGTGGTCTGTTTGTAAAGACCCATATTAAGGATGAACAATAATATAAATTTTCCTTCAAAGTTTGTCAATGGCTTGGCAACGATAAGTCAAATAAAAGAACAAATGCTAACATATAAGATTATCTTTACTTGGCTTGAGAGGAGCAGAGAGGAGAGGCCCTGCTAAAATCTTCTGTCAATGCAAAAGAGAGGATAGCAAGGGTAAATGGACAAATTTATCCTCAAATGTTGTTGACCTCGTCGAACCCTTATTTGACACACCTACACAGATCAACAGCCTCACCTGCACCGTGCAAACCCAATGGTTGTTCCCAACACAGAAGCATAGTGAGCTTGCTTACACCTTGGACACCTAACATCAACAACTTAGCACTTTCTCGGCCTATGCCTATAGACAATGACCGTCACCAGATGCCCATGTCTGCCTAAACCAAGGGAAAATTAAACTTTTCCTTTTCTTTGGCAAAACATGTTATAATTTTGGGTTGACACGGTTTTGAGCTAAAATTGATACACAGAGATTTCTCATCCTCCCCATAGAAATCATGTAGGTACACAAGGGAGAGCTCTTAAATTTCAGTGCTCACTTCCACAATCCTCTCCTCTCCACTGTGTAAATAGAACTTAAGGATATCTTTGTGCACAAACTCATTCTACAAAGAAGAACCACTGGTCATCCATTCCATTATTTATTTCAAATGAGGTAAGAAGGAAAGGGTGAACCAAGCCTTTTCATGAAGTCATTTTGGAGCATTTTGGTTCTGTCCAAAATCGGGCAGAGAGACAGGATCACAGCAAAAGAGACTGTGAAAAGACTTGTCTACCCTTCCCTTCACTTCATTCAGTAACCTTGCGTCCCACGTCCCGTGTCATGCATCCAACATTCATCCCGATCGCTTTGACATTTCAGTCCACATCCAACATCTGACCCACATCTTGTGTACAGCCTTGTCTACCATCCCCTCCAGCTAAAAGGATTACTTAGTCAAAGTAGACAACGTAGTGGTGGTTGTACCACCATTGTAGAAGGGCAAGGGAGCCTCCTTTGTTGAACCCAACACAAAAGGTGATTAGGAAGAAATGGTAGTGGTGAAAACCACATCACCAAGATCACAATCACTGGTAACTGATAACATGAACCCTGAAAAGAAAAATTGCTCCTAGAACCATAGTATTTGAGCTAGAGTGTGCTAAGGAGTGGTCACTATTTCAACAGAATCCAACAAAGAAGCAAAATGAAAAGGTGATGCAAGAACACACATGAATGATGTAAGATAGACGAGAAAGAGGAATGCTATCTCATAATTTATCTTCTTCCCGCCCACTTTCCATCCTCTTACCCAAGATAAGAAATTTATTTTCTCCTCTCCCCACCTCCTCTGCCCCACTTTTCACTTTTCTCCTTTGCCTCCTTTCTGTCCTGCTTCCTTCTCATGGAGTAAACAAAGCTAGAAACTTGAAAAATATATAACAATCTCAAGATGAAAACAGGTTACTAATGCAGTTTATTTTAATGCACAATATTTTCAAAGTTCATCTCTACTCTAGTCCACCATGTCTCAACTATGGGATCTAACCTTACTCTAAACTTCAAAGGAGGGAAGGAATTAACCAGGATGATTGACACTAGCACTTGACAAAGCCAACATGTCTCATTCCAACTGGGACTAAAACCTTGATAACAATTATAATGTTGAACTTGCAACAGCAACATATCTGCCCTTCTCTTTCTTCCTTTCTTCTTCCTCATCCTATTTGCTCCTCTCAAATGTTAAATGACAGTAATGTTCATTTTGATAAATTGTATTTTTCGGTTGTTAACATTAACTGTTGTGGGCTATTGCTATGGTAATATTGAATCAAAAGAATGAACTCCATCAGAAACAAACTACAAGATATGGTAGCAATATTTTGTTAGAATCATTAACTATCAAGTGTAAATGTACATGTCTAAGTGTGCTGACTGACATTCACAATTCTCTCCATTAGCTTCCGTTTTTAATTTTATAAATAACTAGATAATATTAGATAAATGTTGTCGAACTTGCAAACAAAGAATTGAGCTCATCAATGAAGCTAGCAAATAGAAAAAGAAATAAATAAATGTAAGAAGAAAATAAGGCAAAAGTTTGTCTACACAATAAATTTTATAGAAACTTATGAAATGACAAACATTGTAGCCAAACCTAAGGAATTGATAGGTCAAACGTACCTCAAAAATTTGAACTTTATAACATGACTTGGCTTGTGACAATATATCAATTTTTTTCTCCAGATGTTTTATATTTGCAACTAGTAGTGGAGAAGCTCCTTGTTCCATCATGGCTTTGAGGATAGACAGGTCTTCTTCATAACCTCTCAGTTTCTATAAAAGTTTAAGAAAGAGAAAGGTTACTTGACATCTTCACAAAGAAATAGAATAGAAATTTAATAGTTAGCTCAACTATCTTTGATGGGTTAGAGATGTGAACACAAATGCTTAAATGTACTTCCATATATTGATACAACCAGAGCTTCGAAAAAAAAGCTTAGTACCTCAAAATATTGATGATATTTATAGGTCCACTGGTGCATGAAATACCCAACTTTGGATAGATTGTGATTTATATGTTACAGTAGCATACCAACACTCAGTATATAAATGCATAGTTTGTAGTTCATTTATTATTTGTTTTAAATCATATTTTATTGTTATAATTTTGGCATGCTACAGTCCAAGAGAACTCTATCAAACATTGTCAAAATCATGAAGCATAGTGACTGCCAATAGGGCTTTTAAACTATATACTAGCAACCAAAGATCCCACCGAGAGAAAGATTACCTAACATCATCTTCGAAGTTAACCATGTAGGTTGATCAGTGTTGCATCAGGATAAATATTCTTAATATACTTGAACATTCATTTTTCTCCTAGAATATAGTCTCGACTCATCAAGATCAAAAGTTAAATTTCTTATCTGCCTTGATGAGTCTATAATTAAATGCCTTTACTATCACTTGTATGTAGACAACATTCTCAAGAAAAAGATATAACACAATGTCTGTCTACATCAAGTATGGAGTTCAAATGAGCAATATATGTCAAAGTTAATAGGATAAATTCCCAAAGGGCGCCCTTCAAATTTGAGAAAGCCCAAAAGGCGCACTTGATTACCATTTTACCTGACAACTATTGACTTTTTCTTTTTCTTTCCTCTCTCATTTATATGCAACATTTAATGTATTCTCTTTCCTCTCTCCATACATGCAATATATTTCCTCATCTCTTTCCACTTAAATTAAATTTTAATTAAAACTTTAATTGACATAGATAAACCTCTAAATTTTTTTTTTATTTTTTAAACTTTAAAAAAATAAAAATATATAAAAGAAGGTTAATAAAACATTAAATATATATTTTTTATTTTTTAATATCTTCTATTTTTCAATATCTAATTATAAAAGAATAAAAAAATAAAATTGATTTTATTAATAAAAATAACAAAAAAAAATGCTTTGGTGCTAGTCTTCATAAATCATCACCACAGCTTAAATACCAACATCGTTGTGATGCTGGTTTTCGAAGTCGAGGCATCACAGTATTTTGTAAGTTTCAAATCATTTTGAGACGAGGGCTTATTTGGACTCAGGCTCACCTAATAAACTCATAGGTATTCGAATGAGTCCGATCGAAACTCTTTAAGTCCATCAATGAATTTTGACCAAAATCTATTGATGGACCTACATAACTTGATTTTTGAAATTTTGCAATGAGATAGAAGTGTGCAGAATGTAAATATGGTAAAAAATCTTGATTATGAGTCTCCTATACGAAATTATAGACCCGTGCCAATTGGTACAAAGATTGAAAGTTTCTAAAAATTTTGAGCCATATCGGGAATCCTTTATGATGATAACAGAGAGCACCCTTGGACTCCATTGCACTGCAGAAACTTACAGAAGTTGGAATGAATCCAATCATAGCTCTCTAAATCCATCAATGGACCGAAACTCATTGATGGACCTAGATGACTTAGATTTCTGAAATTTTGCAATAAGATGGAAGTGTGGAGTGTGTAAAAGGTAGAGACAATGTTCAATTCTGATCCTAATACACATAGACGAAGTTACGATCGTGTGCCAACTAACACATACTGTGGTGTTGGTTTCTGAAGACCTGCACATGTTGGTCTTTAGAAACCAGCACCACAGCCAATTGACACAGTTTTTTCTTTAATTACCCTTTTCTTACAACTGTTCTATCCTCCTGTTTTGTTTCTTGACCAGTATCTGTATCAAACTTTACTCTTGTATGACTTAAATTATAGTTTGCTTTAATCTGCAGCTTATAGTGTGGTCAATCTATGTTGATTAAACTAAGCAAAGAATTATAGCACTACTAATAAAGTCAGATAGGGGGATCACTTTAAGAAATAGAAATGTTATACGGAACAAAATTAATGTGAGATCGATCTCTTTCTGCTAGATGAAGGTCTCTTTCAGCTGCTATCTTAAAATAATTTAATCAAAATAATATTCATATATAAATTTCTAAAAGTTACAGATGCTATCATTTGATTTGCATTCATTTAGTTTTATTAAATTTGTTTATTTACTTTGAGTAAGTATGTCCATTTTGCTATCTAATTTTTGTAATAAGTATCTTTATTTAATGCATAACTTTTTAAGTTGTTTTTTATTTGATTTAATAAAATATCATTATTTAATTTATAGTGTGTTTATTTTATTAATTATATTATCCTTTTATATAAGTGTGGTAGAAAGAGATTTTGTTGTATCCTCGTTCTCTAATAATGTCTTAAGGGTAAAAAATGTTCGGTGGGTATCGAGTAAGGATTGACACATTATTGTGTAGGAATAATCTGATTCACGAATAATTACTGCATATAGAAAGAGGGAGAAGGCTAGCCACTGTAGTGTTGGTCTTCGAAAATTAGCACCATAGTCTATGCTAGTTGACATAAGATCATAACTTCGCCTACATATATTAGGATCAAGATTGGACACCATATATATCTTCTACACATTCACCTCTTACATCTCATTACAAAATTTTAGAAATTCAAGTCGTCTAGATCCATCAATGGATTTCAGTAAAAACCTATTGATGGACTTAGAGAGCTCCGATCGGGCTCATTCCAACTTCTGTAGGTTTTTGTAGTGCCTTGGAGTCCAAGGGCCCTTTGTTAGCATTGTAAAGGATTTCCAACATTGCTCAAAAGGTTTAGAAAGTTTCAGACTTTGTGTCAATTAACACAGGCCTATAACTTTGTGTAGGAGACTCAAAATCAAGATTCTTACCATATCTACCTTCTACACACTCTACAATTTCATCACATTGCAAAATTTCAAAAATCCAAATTGTCGAAGTCCATCGATGAATTTCAGTCAAAACTCATTGATGGGATTAGAGAGCTCTGATCGGGCTCATTCCAAATTCTGTAAATTTTTGCAATGCCATAAAATCCAAGGGGGCTCTCCGTTATCATCGTAAAGGATTACCAACATTGTTCAAAAGGTTTAGAAAGTTTTAAACTTTGTGCCAATAGACACGGACCTATAATTTTGTATAGGAGACTCAGAATTAGATTTTTCATCATATCTACCATCTACACAGTCCACACTTCCATCTCATTGCAAGTTTTCATAAATCCAAGTTGCCTAGGTCCATCAATGAGTTTTAGTTAAAATTTATTAATGGACTTAAAGAGCTCCGATTGGACCGATTCCAACTCATGTGAGTTTATTAGGTGAGCCTAACTCCAAATAAGCCATTGTTTACTATTTTAAAGCCTTCCCAACGGTGCTCAAAACAATTTGAAACTTTCAAATACTGTGGTGCGGTGCTGGCCTTTGAAAACCAACACACGACGATGTCGGTATTTAAGTTATGATGTTAGTTTTTGAAGACTAGCACCAAAGCAATTTTTATTTCATTGTTTTATTATTTTTATTAAAAAAAATCAACTTATTATTTTAATTTTTGAATTATTTTTTTATAATTAGATATTAAAAATAGAAGATATAATAAAATAGAAAAATATTTTATAACCTTCTTTTATATATTTTTAATTTTTTTTTTAAGTTTTAAAATTAAATAAATTTAGAGGATTATCTATGTTGATTAAAGTTTAAATTAAAGTTTAATTTAATTTAAAAGAACAGAGAAGAGAGGGAAAAAAATGATAATCCCAGTTAGTCTCATTGACTACTATAGGGTGACCGGCCTAGTCCCATGGAAGTTTCCAACGGCCACCAGGATAAATTGGGAAGCGCACGCAACAAAGAAGAGAGGAAAGATGTTGGATGTAAAGGAGAGAGGAAAGAGAATATATTAAATGTTGTGTAAATGAGAGAGGAAAAAGAAAGAAAAAGATAGTAGTCGTCAAAGAGGTAAAACGGTAAGGTGTGCCCTTTGGAAAAAATGAAATTTTAGTGTGTCTTTTGGGGATTCTCAAACTTGAAGTGCACCATTTGGGAATTTGTCCAAATTAATACTATAACGACAGCTTTAAATTAAACTAGAAACTTATTCAGATCATTTGATGCTAAATAGAATGTATTAAGAATATAAATATAGAGGCAGGTCCTTTTCAAGAGCTTAAACTTTGGGATAAGTCATCTTCTAATCAAACCTAAACAGTATAAAAGAAATAAATGAAAGGTCTTCTTGATGGTAAAAAATATGCACAACTGATCCAGGAATTGATACAAGGTATGCTTTAGAATTTTGAGAAAAATAACTCAATATAATAAGAAACTTAATAAACAACTTGTGAAAATGCTCCTGCAATCTCATTGACAATCTAAGCTAGAAAGTTTTGGAAATCTTCAATTTTTTCCTCAAGTCATTTGATATAAAACATCAAACACCCATATGAAACAACTATTATCACAATAAATCAAAATAGCTAGAGCAGAGGCTGGCATTATAAATAATTATATATTATATAAATGGCTAATAGCATCCAAGCCCACGTGAGAAAAAGTGTAAAGAATATATTTTATAAAGTATGCTCTACAGTATCCAATTAAACTTGAGAAAATACATAATCATAATTATGGTTGTAAATAATTTCAATACAAATTACAAAACTTGAGAAAATGAAGCACCTCATACATTTTTGCAAATAATAAAAGAATCGATGCAAGTATGGTAAATTTATCATAAATTGGTCCAATATCTAGGGGAACCAAAAACTCACGATTAACTATTTATTCAAATTCTTTCCCAACTTTGAAAACATATTTTGAATCCTGCCTACAAATGACATCTGGAGGGGCAAAAGTCAAAGTAGAACCCACAAATCTAAAAGAAGGTATATTAAGTAACATTGTCAAAAATCACATTAGCATTACAACTTCTAATGATAGAAACGAAGGTTTCTAGATTCTGATATAAAAGAAAGAGACATTTTCACAAACAGAGAAGAAAAGTGTTTAACGGGATACCTTTACAAGATGTTGTAATTCTGATATTCCTTTCATCAATCCCAAGTTAAGTACTCTTGCAGTTATAAAGAAGCATTCACAAGTTAAAGAATACTTCTCCTTTCTTGTACTTCTTGTGCCTTCTTGAGCCTCCAACTCATGATTATCCTTTGAGGAATTTTCCTCCTCTAACCATGCTGAGACTTCTTTAGATGATGCATGCATGGTTGTCAATTGTCTAGCACAACCAACTGAGATGATTAGATGCAAAATATAGACAAATCAATTAGCACAGTCATTTTTCTTGGACTCACCTAAAATCTAAACGAGTATTATGAAATAAATATGTATGATCAATTTGTTCTCTCCATTTTGCAACATCATCTAACAAAGGTTGACAAAGGCGAAGCATCACCGAACTAAGATTCACAAACATGCCAGAACTTGCAAATGATAATGGATCAACCTATAAACATGATTAACAAATCAATACCTATTGAGAACAAATAAATATAGGAAAAAAGCCAAATAAGAATAACAAATATCCATACATGGAGACTTTACTTTTTATTGGGAAGATTACCTGCATGCGCGACCTTGCTGAATTTTTCTTGATAACTTCTGCAAGATATTCTAAAACTCTTTCTTGTGTATCTTGATTATTAAGTAACTTGTGAAACACCATAACGAGGCCATCGTACAAAATATCCATAACTTTCTTGATTGCTGTAAAGGATGACGAATCAGCTGGCCGATAATTAGATGCTTTTGAGAAACATTGTTGTCTGTGATTTTTGGAAGGATCTCATTAAAGGTGAAATAATTTAGTTATATATAGAAATAAAAAATTAAACAAGAAAAATAGTTACGGATGATAGTTAAACACTTGGTCAATTGTCTGCCAAAAATACTTCAAACAACAGTGAATGTATCATAGAAATTTTTATAAAAAAAGTTTACAAGAATAAAAGACCACAAACAAATTCTAGAGTTAGAAAAGTGAAAATGCTCTGAAACTATCAAGAGAGGGCACAAAAGAATGAAAAAGAATAAAATAAAATAAAATATTAACACATACACCAAATAAAACATAAGGAAAGAAACAATTTTGGCCATTTTGTTGTATAAAAAAGGGCAGCTCGGTACACAAAGCTCCCATCAATGCAGAGTACTAGGGAAGGGTTGGACCACATTGGATCTATGGTACACGGTCTTATCTTGCATTTTGCAAGAGGCTATATGTGTGACTCAAATCAACCCGTGACCTCAAGGTCACATAGTAACAACTTTACCATTGTGTCGAAACTCGCCTTCTGCATTTCTTTATATAATATGCAATACACCACAACTGTAACTAAATATAAAAGGCAAACATATTGCTTTACGTGAAATGTTTCATTTCCAATAAATTCAGAATTTAAAGCATTTAAAAAACAGAGTAGAGGGTGTCCATTCAGATTAAACCAAATTAAAACTAAATCGAATTTTAAATGATGCACGAATTATGTTATAAATTTAACTATTTAATAAAACCAACTGAACAACCAAGATAGGTGGTATTAGCATCCATTTGCATGTAAGGTTCATGACTATAATGCAAGAGAAAAACTAGTACAAATATCCAAAGAAAATTGAAAGGCATGGAATCAAAATCTCATAAAATCTAAATGTTATTTCCTATATATTGTTAGGTTAATTTCCATATAATATTAATATAGTCTAACTAACATATATATAATTAGTAAGGAAAAAGAAAAAACAACCAATGCTTTCTTAGTAGCAAGCATGTATATCAAAAATTAAGAAATTTCACTAACCCAACATCTGGTGTGCTCTTAAATTCCTTAGAATCAGGCAATGCACTAATACGAAGAAAGGCTCCTAAAATGCTTTCAATCTCAATCATCCTTCCTTCACCAATCGGCAAGTTAGTCTTTTTAGGTATCCA
>JBBMJZ010012177.1:0-11292 GCA_037833815.1 Zingiber zerumbet | reverse complement strand
ACGATAAACTCAGGAAAGGATCATAACCATTTGTAATCGAATTACGATCACGATCTGACCATAAATATAAGTAATACATTTTCTAGACCACAAAAAAATGATTCAAGAAATTTACCTACTGTTACTAATTAGACATAACAACCATCACTACTTAGCTTCTGCTGCATCACTACTCGGTCAATGTGGCTTCATTACACTTGCACATTTTTTATACAATCTAGCATGCAATCATCTACACAGCCACTGCATTCACACACCACTTTATAATAATGAAATCAAACTTGGAGAAAATTAAATATTACGTGGAGGATTTGACTTGTTAAGGCTAGCATCAGTTAGTAGACCATGCTCATCCGTGTCCACATCTGCTGGCTTCATTTTATTTTATTTTATTTTTATTTTATTTTTTTTAATGATTTTATCCGGAATATGAGTAAGATAGATCATCAAATGAGATGGATAGAATATTAATTGAATCGTGATGTTTTGGAGGGAGGTATGCTGAGATGACTTCTATGTTGACCAAGTCGTCAGAAGTCCTCTAGTCAACATTACCTGCAGCCAGCGACCGGGTCACCCCGTTCCCTGGTACCCCGATGCTCGAGGCAGATCCAACGAATATATGAGTAACAGACTAGTACCAGAATAATCAAATGAAGGGAGAGTGAGTACGGAGAATGTACCTTGGCCCAGGGGGCGCCCTCGGATGTGACGCTGCTCGAGTTGTCGGGACCCGGAAGAGTAGACGACTCTAATCAAGATGGAGAGCTAGATATGACGACACGGAGCCGGACGCGGCACGAAGCCGGAAGACGAGCTACAAGTCGAGAGATAATAGAGGCACGCAGGCCGAAAGACACTAGCGACACGCAGGCCGGGAGGTACTAGCATCATGCAGGCCGGGATACAATGGCGACCCAAAGGCCGAAACATGATAATGGCACATAGGCCAAGATATGACACACAACTCAGAAGCTAACACATTGGTCGGGTACCAAACAGTAACAACGGCACGAAGGCCGAAACACAACAACACACAAAGTTGGAATAGGGATGGGATCGGTGTGCGGATTGTAGCCATGCAGATTACTGGCAGGTGGCATGAAGGCGAGGGCTGTAGAATGCGACAACAACACCCTCGACGTTGGAACGGGTCGAGGGTAGCAGGCTGTAGCCGCCGAAGAGAGGCTGTCGGCTTACCGATGAACTCAGAGATCGGAGTGTGCGCTACCGGCGCATAGAGTGGGAGAAGGTAGCGACTGCTGGTGTCGATAGCGTCTGGAAGAGGCGCGCGTGGCGAGGAGAAAGGGGGAGGACTCGACAGCATCCCCATGGAGAGGAAGACGAGGAGGCTGCTCGCAATAGCGTCGGCACGGAGAAGGGGAAGAGCAGCAGTTGTAGGCCTCTGCCAACGAGAGGAGAGGGAGAGAGGAGGCACCGAGGGAGATGGCGTAGTGGCATCGGTTTGATGTGGCAGAAGGGAATGGACTGCTCACGGGGCGGTCGTCGCCGGCGGCCGTCCTTCGATAGTGGTGGCGAGGGAAGAAGAAGAAACCTTCTCCTTGTTCCTCTTGGCGGCGGTGAGCCCCCCAACCGACGAAGAACCCCCTGTTTGTGGCGACGGCACGAGGAGGAGAAGAAGAGGAGTGGCAGCCGGCGACGGCGAAGATCGTAGCATGAGGGAAAGAAGTTGGCCTCCTCCCTTGGCAGCGGTAGCGAAAAAATGAAGAAGACCCCTGGTGACGGCGGTGGCGAGGTGTCGTCGAGAACCTCCGGCGAGGCGACGCCGATTGGAGGTGGCAGCGTGCATCCCCCGTTTCCCTCTCGGCGGTGATAGAAAAACCACTAAGAAAAGTCCCCCTCAACCAGGATCCCCCTTCCCCTCTTAATCCCTAAATAGTATAATAACCAAATTGCCCCTCCCTTTCTCTCTAACTCCTTCTATACCCCCTTAATCAATATCCGCATCACAGTTGGCATTGAGTTGGGTAATCAGTTAATACACTACCATTAACTACTGTATTGAATGTGTAACATTATTGATTCCCAAAAAAAAAGTTATAGATCCATTACATTAACGACCCCCTAGTGTCGATCTCATGAATATGGAGAAAGGTACATACAGGTACATAGGTATCAGACGCATGGTGAAGTAAATCACAGGTCATCAATTCCTAAGAATTGATCCCTGACCATTACGCCAGAGATATCATATGTCCGTCATATGTGATACACCCTGGGGCCACAGGGGAGATTGAAGAAGTGGGTGGAGAAAGTAGAAATATCATCAATTATTAAGAGTAGGTGTAGATGACATAGAAACATAGGAGAATAGTATGGATAAATATTTATTTACATGACATGTGAAAATTAAATTTTGTGAAGCTGTATAGTAAACTAAGATCTTAAGTTGACATAATTTATAGTTCAAATTGGATTGTTCACACGGTTATACCTGAGCTCATGAGTTGAGTCTTGGCACATATATGCTTTGAGATGGTACTCTTCAGGTTGATACTAAAATTAGCATAATATTGAAACTTTACATCTTGGATTAATTATCGCCATTTTATCTAATGTTGACAACAATCTTCTTATGAAAAATCAAAATGCTCATGTTGCTTTATGTTGTTTTGATTAACTCTTTTTTAGAGGGGTTATTAGTATTTTTGTTACTTTCTTTCCATTTCATGTTTTATCTTTTATATCCTAATTGCTACTGTTTATTTTTATTTCCCTTGTCTAAGTAATTATTATTTGTTGATCCAATGGATAATTAATTATATATGAATATGCTAAACATTTTTTGATTCTCAAGAAAAAAGTGTAAAATTCAGAACAATGAAGGAAAATCAAGATCACATTCATACAATGAGTTGTAGAGGTTATGTCCATTTGGCTTGCATGATGGTAATTTTTTTTTTCAAACTTTATACAAAAAGTTTTACATATACACTTAATTAATAGCATTATTTGTGCCAACAATGTTTATATATTTTATACTTAAGGAAAAAGCAAGTCCTGCAGATACACCAATTACATAATTAAAAGTTTGGATTGAATGTCACAAGGTGAAAAATGGTGAACTTAGTAGTCAAGTTATTGGAGAGAAAATAGTAATAAACCCATCTCTTTATTATTTGTAGAATTCACAAGAAAAAAATAGACAATCTAAATTTCTTATTTTATCATTTTTAAAAGTTATCTTTTTTTATTTGTAGAAAGAAATAGAATGGTGTTCATCTAAATCTCACAACACAACTAACATTTCTGATGATGTAATTAGTCTTGTATTTGGCAAGGAAGCTTGAGGTAAAGTGCACGGAATGAGCTTTGGAGTAACACCATCGAAAGTTGGAGCTTCTGTACAACAAAATTGAACTATTAAATGACTTGAAAGTACGGTGAACAACCTTTAACAAGAAATGCAAGCAATGAGGTTCTTGTTTTTTTAAAATTCAAAATATGAGGCTACAAAATGAGCAAGAACAGGTTAGTTATTAACAACATAAGATATAATATAGAAAGTTTGTCATCATTTATCTGAATTACTTTGAGTTATTTTATATTCTTGTTAGTAAAATTATCTTATGATGATATTAATTGATACAATTTGTTTATAAAATTAGGTTGTTAGCGGTGTCATTGGTAGCGGTATTGGTAATGATGTTGGCGGCGGTGGTCATGGAAAAAAAAATAGTAATGTTGATAATATTAACCAATCTATAATTGTAGCTCAGGTAATTATTTTGTAATTTATGTTTTTTAAATTACATATTTGTTATAAAATGCATATGGTAAAATTAATAGTTTTGTATTGTTATATAGTCAAAATGAAGGATGTGAGTCAAGGAGATATCAGTGATCAATCTAAATATAAGCTACTTCATTGGTGCATTGATGGAGTTGTGGCAGAAGGTTAAATTGCATCCACAGATCCAAAAGTAAAAGTGCATCACGTTCTTTTTGGTGGATCATATTGGAAAGTTTGGGTTGATAAAGTTTTTTAAAGAAGGTGGGCCTAATTAGACCAAATGATGAATTATTTTTTCTTGAGGATGCAATAGAAAGTACAGTTGCTTGGTTATCTAAGTTTATAATTGTGTATAACTGATATAGATGCTATTTATTTTAAAGGCATATACTTTTTTTGTAGGAAAGAAATTATGTTACGAAGTGAATTTTTTATTACTAGTTTGGATTCTTTTACTTAAGTGTGATGCTTATGGTTAAATGTGATATTATAATTATTTGAGTTTTGATTTTATAATTATGTGTATGTGGTATATGTATATGATATTATAATTGTATGTAGTATTGTAATTTGTGTGGTATCTATATGTGGTATTTGAATGATTGTAATTGCAGCGCGTGACGCACACTGCAAATGCTCTTAATCGCATCGTGCGATGCGTGCTACTAATGCTCTTAATCACAGCGTGCGGTGTGTGCTGCTAATGCTTTTAACTGCAGTGTACGGTGTGTGCTGTGAATGCTATCAATTGCTCTTAACTGTAGCACGCAGTGCACACTGCGAATGCTTGTGACTGCAGCGTGCGGTGTGCACTGCGAATGCCGTTGATTACTCTTAATTGCACCGTGCGGCGCATGCTGTGAATGCTCTAATTGCAGCGTACAACCCGCGTTGCGAATTGATGATATGCAAATTGGTACTATATTTTGATTTGAATTGTTTGGCTTTGGGACTCATTTTGTTTGAGTAATTGATTTGGAAGCTAGATTTTGCTAGTCAAGATGTATCTTGAGCTAATCCAATTCATTATTTTTAATTCATGAATTGTGCTTAATATATTTTATTTTTGGATGTAGATCAAGATGTTGGATACATTGGTCAAGTTGGGGGATACTTAAGTTGGCTAGCTTGGATCTTGACTCGATCTTCACTGATGTACTGTGGAACTTGGTGGATCAAGTGAGTGATACTGTACCAAAACACTGTTGAACCCTAGTGAACCCAAGCTAGTGAACCGGTTAGGTGGAGTTCAAAAGCCGAATCTCGGCACGGTGAACAATGGCTTATGTTACTGTTCACCGTGCCATCTTTGCCATCTCCAGCGAGTGGAACGCAACCACCATCCACTGCAAAAAATCAACATTCAAGATCTGTCATCACCGGCGACATTCTGAGTAATCGGCGACCATCGTCCGAGTATCAGATCTCGACAGAGGGAGGTTCTTCTGCCTACGATCTTTGCACTTTGCATTCCACAGATGAGCTCAGATCGGGGGATTTTTCCCAATCTGAGGAGCTCTATCAGGTAGCAGGAGTTTCGGAGGAGTTTTTCCAGAGTTTCTATTTCCAATCCATTGCTCAAGTTGCTTGTGACTTTGTAGTCGATCCGATCAATCGATTGGTGATCGCAAACAATTCTTCTTCCGGTGATGAGCTTTTGACGAGATCGTAAGTTTGTAGGGAGGTTTCTGCGAGCTGCGCGCATTTTAATTTCTAGCCAAGAATCTGAATCAAACCAGCGATTGCTCAAGGGAGTTTTCGAGAGCTTCTCTGCAAATTGGCAGAGAGACAGTTCTTAAGCATTGATTTGAATTCGTGGATGTTTCTTTATCTAGATTTTAGATTCAATTGCTAGATCTATGCTTTAATTTGTTCTTCTTTTCAACGCAAACAACACCAAACTTGAATTCTGTATTTTAGGATAGGAAGAACTTTAAATTCTATTATGTTGGTTTCCTTCTTAGGTTACTGATTCTAATGAACACACATTCTTTTTTGCATACAGAAATGGAATTGAGAGTGAGGAAGAATGCTTACCTAGATTTTGGAAGTTTAATCTTTCATGTCTAGTCTAGTTTTTTTTACTGATTTAATGGATTGCATATGAATTACTTAGTCTTAGTTTTGTTAACAACTTCTAGTTGTGCTTAATAAAGGATTCAGTGACAAGAGTTTAGGGATTTCAATTTATACCTAGGTTTCAATTCTCGGTTACTGAATTTACTTGTTTTTATATTTCCAATGGATTAGTTTGCTTTAAAGATCTGATTTCTTGAATTGATTTCATTTGGTTTAATTAAGCTTCAAGAAGTTAGGGTTTGTTTCAATAAACTAAATTTAGTTTAGTCTTAGTTAAAATGTTAGATTTTCCTTGATTGGATTTATTTCATGTGAAGTTAACTAGCAGTTAGCTAGTTCATTTCAGTTGGTTTAAATGCCATTTAATAATATGTTTCACTAGATCCAGTTTCGGCAGTAGAGTTCATTCCTTTTTATTGTATTTGTTTGGGTTAACTTGTCATTTCAATTCTAATCTTGTAATAACCGAAATTTCATTTGCATTAGAAAACCTTTAAAAAATATCAAATCTAGATCATTCACTTCTTTCTAAGTTATTTTTGGAAAAATACGACTTGAGACTCCTTACTACACTTCTTGTCTTAGGCTTCAATGAGTTCTAATCATGATTAATTTGACATACCTCGCAACATGTAAAAAATGGTTACACTATGAATGATAATAACCGCAGCGTGCGATGCGTGCTATGAATGCTCTTAACCACAGCGTGTAGTGCATGCTGTTGATGCTTTATGACTTTTAACAGCTCATAGTTGTGCAACATGCAATGCGTTCTATGGATAGCATATTTGCGCGCTACGAAAAGTTATATTTGGTGTAGTGATTATAAGAGTAAGTGTCTAAAATTGGTCAACAAGAAGGGGCAAGTGACACCCAAGGACAAGGAGAAGCCGAAGGAAGCCTTACCTGGTATATGCAAAGGTAATGATCACATTATGTACTTCTCTTGCAATCAAAAGGGACATTATCGGAATCAATGTTTAAAGGGGAGAATTTTGGCCAAGAGGAAAGGAGGAAGTTCAAGTCAAGGGGAAGCTACTAAGGGAAAAACTAAGCCCCCAGGGCGTAGCACAGACGGTGGGCGCATGATATCTCTGACGTAATGGCCAGGGGTCGATTCTCAGGAACTGACGACTTGGGGTTTACCCCTCCATGCGCCTATGGCCTGTGTACTTGCATGAACTTCCCTCCATATCTGTGGGGCCGACACTAGGGGGACCGCTAAGGTAGCGGATATACCTTTTTTTTACTAAGGGAAAAACTAAGGTACCATTAGGTAATGGTACTTATTTAAATTATGATAAAAAATATTCTAATAATATTTTCTATCATTTTAATGTCATATATCATGAAAATAGAAAGCATGAAAAACTTAGGAAAAATTACAAGCCTTTTCATGCTAGGGCTGCCATACCTAAAGATAGAAAGGTAGATAACAATTTAAGCAATAACTCTAAGGATGTTAAATATATATGTCTAGAAATAAAAATGTCTAAGAAAATCAAGAAAAAAAAAAATCAAATTTAAGGATTTAAGGATAGAAAATCAAGGCTTGAGGTCAAAACTTGATAAGTTAGAAAATATCATTAAAAGAATGGAAAACGTCTTTAATGGATCAAATGAGCATAATCTAGGAATAGATAAGCAAGAGTAATTCAATAACAAGAATGGTTTGGATTGCAAACCAAAAACAAAGAAGAATGTGTCCTTGTATCATAGAGTTCCATATAGTTATGGAACCAATATTAGGTCTAAGAGTCAAGTTAAGGTTTCAAGAAATGCTATTCTTAGGGTTAACCTTGAAAAGCTCAATACGACCCCCAGGGCGTAGCGCAGACAGTGGACACATGACATCTCAGGCATAATGGTCAGGGGTCGATTCTCAGGAACTGATGACCTGGGGTTTACCCCACCATGCGCCTATGGCCTGTGTACCTGCATGAACCTCCCTCCATATCCGTGGGGCTGGCACTAGGGGGGTCGCTAAGGTAGGGGATCTACCTTTTTGAAAAGCTCAATATGACTAAGACTTTTACGAAGCCTAGGAAAGTCATAAAGAAGGTTATAAGGGAAGTTATTTCTAGAGTTGACCTAGAGGAGAATAGTGTGACCAAGAGTTTAAAGGAGCCTAGGAAGGTCATTGAGAAGGTCTCTAGGGAAGTTATCCCTAATGAGTACCTAGAATACCCAAAGAGCACCAATAGATTTTGAGTTCCTAAAAGTGTGTTCTCTAAACCCTAGATGAGTTTAGAATATGTCACTCAAATTAGAAAGGTAGTTAACTCAACCGTGATGAAATTGACACTCTAATGCATTTTCAAGGTATTGTTACACCTTAAAAATAAAAAGTGGATTTATTTTTTTACTCCTAAGAGAGTAAAATATGTCAAAATTTAAATATTTGAACTTAATTAAATTAGCATACATATGTTAGAGGTCAAAGAAATGTCAAGTTGAGATTTTGACATTTTCTTAGGGAGATAAGGGCAACTTAGGTTTAAATTTTAAATTTTAGCAATTAATTAATGATGCTTAAATAGAGAATCTAGGTATTTTCTTTATGCTAAAATTACCATGATTGTATGTCCTATCATATGTTATGGCATCATTATTTTTATATTCATATTTATTGTGAAAAATGTCATATGTCATCTCATATATGCATCATTTAGATATGATAGGTTTCTTGTTGGAAATATGCATTTGATGTATGTCATAGTCATTAATTATGCATTATTTTTAAATTCTTGTAATTAAGGACAACGACATCAATTGACATCCTAGGTTGGATGATCAAAGTTTAAATGTCTAGTTAGATATGTATGATCCCTTAGTTTTAGGGAAACCCATTTTGCATCTCACAAGACCATATGTTTGACTTGTATATGCTTTTGAGCACATTAGCTACAAGTTAGATGTTAGGAAGATGAACAAAACTCAAGATATTTATTGAGTGCATTCTTTTGAGTTTTAGTTTCATCAAAATAAATGATTATGTGAAGTTCAATCATTGGTAAAATAATTGTACAAGTCATGTACATTTAGCATAAAGAACATGGTTGGAAATTTATTTTGAAAAATATTTTTAAATCATTTTAGAAAACTTTAGCGAAGTCTATTATCTTTTGATAGGAATCACCATTGATTAGTTGGATATAAAGTAGAGTGAAACATTAAAGTTTTTTAATGCATGGTTTTTAAATTTGTATCAATCTTTGATAATGGGAGCTAATTTTATAGAAAACTATTTTCCCTAATAGTACATGACACAAATAATGTCTACATAAATTTTTGTGATTTTTTGAAAAAACATAGAATTATTTAGGTTTTTTTTTAAATTTAGGGTGAAATCTGAAATCAAGAAATTAATCAGCTACAGGAATTGATTGGTCAATTGATTGTTGTACACCAATCAATTAGGCAATCGATTGGTGAAAGATTTCCATTAGGGTTATAAAGGAACTAAACGTTACTGAACAAGCTTGATGTTCAGTTTGGTAAGAGTTTGTTTATGTTCATTTAATATACATAAGATCAATTAAATAAATAAATTTGAACAACTCGTTAAACTAAACAAACAAGCTTGAACACATATGTATTCAGCTCGTTAATATTCGTGAATAACGTTTGTTAACAACGCTAGTGAACAATGTTCACAAACCATGTTCATTTATAAAATTCTTATCAATATGCTAAATAAATAAAAATAAAAAAATAAAATAAACAAATAAGTTTGAATTATCAAGTTCAATAACTAATCAAATAAGTAAAAGTTTTAAGCAATCAAACGAGTTTAAATTGAGAGCTCGATATCATCTAAACGAACCAAGCTCAAATGAAGCTCAAGTCAAGCTTGAATTGAGAGATTGATAACATCTAAATGAACCAAGCTCAAGCTAAGCTTCAAAAAAGCTTAAGCTTATAAAAAATAAAGCAAGCAAAGCTGAACAATCATTTCAAAGGCTTTTTTTTTTTTTTTTAAATTCGACTCGACTTGGCACAATTATCTTATCGAATAAGCTTGAACACTCCAAAGCTCAGCTCAGCTTGACTTGTTTACATCACTAATTTCTGCGAGTATAGAGGCTTGAGGAATTAATTAGGTGATTGATTAACACTCCTTAATCGATTAATCCAATCAATTAAGATGTTATAATTGATTGAAACTCAACTTCAATTGATTCAGAAAGGCTGTAATCATTTGTTAGTTGAAACCAATAATTAAGAATGCTTTTTTTATTGAAATATTTTGATTTCAGTCCGTTAGGTCATGTTTAATTGAGTTAACCATCCCTAGCACTCTAAAGTGCTTTGATAAGTATTTAAGGGTAATTTTTTTGATGAAAATAAGAAAGGAATGATTAAAAGAGACTAATTTAGATTTAAAGAGGAGGTTTAATTTTCAATATTAAATATTTAACCTCATAATTTTAATCTTGGGTTTCCTAAAGGTTTAGAAACTCTAAATCATTGTTGGTGCAATGATAGAAATTTAGACTATGTTTTGAGGGGGAGGTCTTCCTTAAAGACATAATTCAGATTTTTTTTTAAGGATACGGAGATAATGGAAAGTTGAGAACCTTTATTGTTATAGATAAATGCTCAAGGGTGAGCATGTTGATGCAATCAACCTTGGTTTGATCAGTATGATCATAATTTTGATGTGTGTGTCAAAGAGTTTAAGTTAGACATTCATATGTATTTGAGTCTTGTAGGACTTGGTGAAACACATGAGGAACTTGGTGCGGCCAAGTTTGGGAAGCTCATCCTAGGGCTCAGATCCATGAGTCAGTGAAGGATGGAGGATGATATCCGAGGGATCGTCGGACGAGGAGCAACGTAGTGAAGCTGAGGGAAGCGAACTTCAAGGCAATGCGAAGGGTGCATGGAAAGGAGCCGCGGGCTTGGGTGCATCTGAGGGACAAAGGCCGAGGAAGAGGGTTTCAAAGGTGACTCCGGAAAGGATGAGTATGTGTGAATGTAATGGACCAGTCGACTGGTACTTGAACTAGTCGACTGATCCAATTTCACAGAAAGCACAGAAAGGTTCTGTGCTAGTCGGCTAAGGGGACCAGTCAACTAGTATATGGTCGTTGGCAGAAAAATAAGTTCTATAGAGCATCGTTGGCTATGTCTAACGACTACATCAGTTGATTGGTGCATAGATCAGTCGACTGATGTCGGGTTGAGTTGATTTGATTGATCAACTCTCTCCACTTATATAAAGGTAGATTTGGGGCATGCTTGTTGAATAACTCCTAAATCTTTACCCAAAGCTTCCAAGTTCTCTCTTCCTCTCCAAATCTAAGTTTCATCTTGTAAAGAGGAAGAGACTTTTGTGAGAGGTTTGCTCCACCGAGAAGGAGAAAGCTCTAGCCGGAGATTGCCGAGGACTAATCTACCAAAGGATTAAGGGTTCGTCCACCTCAAGGATAAGCCGTGGAGTAGGAGCAAGTAAT
>JBBMJZ010012168.1:0-11292 GCA_037833815.1 Zingiber zerumbet | reverse complement strand
GTAGTGCTTACTTAAATTGCTTGCTTAGATTGAGTATTCACTTTTTCTCAATTTGACATTGGTAAGCTACTCCGCGTTGCTAAACTTTCTCTGAAGGACTTTTCATTGACTAAGCATATAATACTTAAGGGTCAACTTGAGACTTATATTCAAAATGTATTAGGTGAATTTTCTATGATTGAAAATTCGGAAAGTTTTGCTAAAAAGATGGTTGAAATTGACAAAAATATAATTTTTTCATTAGTATATCGTTTGATCAAGTTAGCATTGATTTTACCAATTACAACTATTTTTATTGAAAGGATTTTTTCTACGATAAAAATTATCAAGATTGATTTACGTAATAGAATGAAGGATGAATGGATGAATGACGGTTTGATAGTATATATTGAAAATGATATTTTTGTCATAATTAAAAATGAATAAATTTTATAATATTTACAATAGATAAACACTAGTAGGATATAATTATCTCCTTTTATTTGTATGTCTAAAACTAGTACTAGTAGTTCAAGTGATAAAAAAATAATTATTTTATAAGTATACACATATTTTTATATTTATAACATTATGTTTATCAATTTAATATTTATATTTTTAATATATTTATTTGATAGTTAGAAATATTTTTTATTCATTTTTGAGTACCCATTAAATTTTTTTTATCTGGATCTGGATCGGGATCCGCCGGGTCACTACTCATTATATTATTAATTTATTGTAAAGAATAATGACATGCTTACAAACTAATAAAACTTATATGTTTTATATTAATTCGTATGAACCCACCTAAAATTATATATATATATATTATATTTTTTTAAAAAATAAATTGTAAATTTATATTTGATTGATATGTTAAAATTATGTTATAATCTTAGGCCTAATTTAGTAATTTTGAATAAAAATTTAAAAATGAAAGACAAGGGTGTATCTGGTAATTTCCGGTACCGGGATTTTCCCAGCGTAAGGTTGTATAAGTAACACTATCCTGTCTTCCTCTTCTCGTCACCGATCCTTCGCCATGGCGTCCTACTTCAGGGAGGCGACCGGCATCCCCGGCCCCAGCGGCTTCGGATCCGCCACCACCGCCGAACAGGTCACCGAAGGCATCGACGCCTCCGGACTCACCGTCATCATCACCGGTACCGTCTCCTTCCTTCTCACTTTACATGTGTTCTTCAATCGTCTGCAAGCTTAAATCTGCCCTAATCTGGACCAAGGAATAGAAAGACAACTTATGTTGGTGTGTTCTTCTGCGAAGATCTGATTTGTTTCTTAGTTCATCTTGGTATGGGGCGCGTGGAGATGAATTTCTTTCCTTCTCACTTGGATTGGTGCGTGCCTCTACATTTTTTTAGCTCTTAATCTGGTTTTCTGCGAAGATATGAGTTGTTTCGCACTTCATCGTGGTGTCGAGCTCATGGCGATGAACTGGGAGTTGGGTAGTTTCTGCTACCTTTTCACTTGTCTTCTTCACTCGTCCGCGCAAATTAACCCTGCCCTAAATCTGGTGAAATCGCAAAAACGACTTGGATCAGTGGTTGTTTCTACAATTTTTACCCCGTAACTTTGTTTTCTGCGAAAATCTGTGTTGTTTCCCACTTAATCATGGTGTGGAACTCATGGTGATGACTAGATAGCCTCCGGAATCGAACTGCAACTGAAATTTATCCAAAAGAAAAAATAAATTTCAACATGAACTTCAACATGGTAAAGGAGAAGAAGAAACTTTTTTTTCTTTCACATTTTGCCCCTTTTTTGTTTCTAGTTTCCCTTTCTTTGGAGGATCTGAAAAAAAGGGACCTTTAGTGTTGCTTATTCACTGCTTATTTAATAACAAGTGACTTAAGTAGCTGGATCTATTAGAAGAATGAGTTTCTTCTTCTTTTAGATTACCCAACGGTTTTGCTATGTTTAACATGTTGAAAAGATCTTTGTCTGCTCATTTGACGAAGGATTAATCAGATGATACCATGAAAAAACAAAGATTTTTATAAGCATAGTTTTTGAATAATTTAATCTTGTCATAGAAGTGAGAATCTGTTTGCCATCCAGGGGGAAATAGTGGGATTGGAGCAGAGGCTGCAAGGGTGTTGGCCCTGAGAGGAGCCCATGTCATCATCGGCGCTAGGAACATAGAGTCAGCTAATGGTGTCAAACAGAGTATTCTGGAAAGCATCCCATCTGCTAGAGTTGAGATCATACCAATCGAGCTTAGCTCACTCAAATCTGTTCGAGCATTTGCTGACAAATTCCTTGAAATGGATCTACCTCTTAACATCTTGATGTAATTGGTCTTTGGTGCTCAATTGCTGCATTCTTTGTCAGTATGTTAGGGGCAAAAATTTACATCTTCAATTTGATTTCAGAAACAATGCTGGTATCATGTACTGTCCTTTCCAACTTTCAGAGGACGGAATAGAGATGCAGTTCGCTACAAACCATGTCGGTATGCATCTTTGCCTTCTCAAAACAATTTCCTGTTCTAATCTAAGAGAGAATTTTACTTCAGTCTCTCATGTTTCAATCATGTACCATGTAGTATGACATCCTTTTTGATTTCAGGTCACTTTTACCTGACAAAGCTTCTACTTGATAAGCTGAAAACCACAGCAGAGAAGACAGGAATTGAGGGTCGTATCGTGATTCTATCGTCTGAGGCTCACATGACACCCTATAGGGGTGGAATACGGTTCGACAAAATCAACGACAAGGATTTGTAAGTCACTAATAACATAGATAAGGAAAATTACCATCACAAAAGAGAATGTTTGATCGACAAAAACAATTATTTCTTCTATTTAACTGATTGAGAGATTTGTTTCTGTTTTGCCTTTCAGTTACAATGATAAATTGGCTTATGGTCAGTCCAAGTTGGCCAACATATTGCATGCCAACGAACTTGCTAGGCGCTTAAAGGTACTGCAATACCATCCAAAGAAGATAACAAACTAAACCAAGAGTGAATCTCGAGAATCATCTTGTTTGTCCTCAATTTGCAACATGTAACAGGCAGAAGGTGCGAACGTTACAGCAAATTCACTTCATCCCGGTCTGATTAAGACAAACTTAGGGAGGCACGCAACTGTTGCTGTCGGTAGGATCTATAAACCTAACTTTGCAGTGAAAAGCTTTAAAGGTTAAACTTAACACTAGGAAGTTCTTTTGCTTGCAGCTGCACTAAGAGCTGCAACATGTGTCTTGTGGAAGAGTATTCCTCAGGTAATCTTGCTATATAAATGATACTCTATTTATGTTAAATAGAGCACTACGTCTACTCATCCATTGAACTTTATATTGTACCGCATGTCAAACGAATCATTTGAATACAAGGTTTGAGCATCGACATTATGTATTTTAATTTTAGGGAGCGGCGACTACATGTTATGTTGCACTGCATCCGAATGTGAAAGGAGTCAGTGGAAAGTACTTTGCTGATTGCAATGAGTCAAAGACAACATCAAATGGCACAGATGAACTGTTAGGAACAAAGCTTTGGGACTTCACTGAAAATCTAGTCAGTGCTATATGATTTCTATATCTCAAGTTGAATCTTGTTACTCTCACTTGGTGCTATCGTGTAGTGTGGATCTTGCTGTCGTGCGATATGTATGTCTTCTTTTAGACTTGCAACTCTCGCTTTGTGTTTGTTGTGTATTATTAATAACGACTGTGAGTTATGTATTACCAAACTTATTCTAATAAATTATCTTTATTATCTAAATAAAGCCTCAATTATAGGAATTGTTAACCCTTGTGTGATCCAACTATATATTGGATTAACTAAGTACCATATTTAGTTTGTCGATTTCCAAAAATAATCTATCATTGTCAAGGCATAATATTATTACGGAGCTTGTTTCCCTCTTTTGACAAGTCATGCTATTTGTCGAGTGAGCCATAGCTCTCCTACTATCGTTGGCAAAAGAGGAAGTTTTTACTCTAGGATGGTTTCATACACTCTCGAAGAAGTAAATCACGGAGGCTTATTTGGTTTTAGATGAGCGATCTTCTTAGACAGGGAGCACTAGATAATCCAAAGTCGTATTTGCACTTATTGGGAATCAAACCATGTGTCACTGGTGGGATACCCTGTCCGAGTACCAACTCGACTACATCCGTAGGGGCCATAGCTCTCCTACTACAAAACCTATGAATAGTTGGCATGATATTATCATGAAGCTCATTTTCCTCTTTCGACAAGTCATGCTATTTGTAGAGCAAGCCATAGCTCTCCTACTACAAACCTAGGGTTGGCATGATACTATCATGGAGCTTGTTTTCCTCTTTTGACGAGCCATGCTATTTGTCGAGCTAGCCATAGCTCTCCTACTACAAACTTATGAAGGGTTGGCATGATATTAACGTGGAGCTCATTTTCCTCTTTCGACAAACCATGCTATTTGTAGAGCGAGTCATAGCTCTCCTACTACAAACCTATGAACGGTCGACGACAAAAGTGATAAAAGTGTAGTCCAATGAAAAATAAATTATGTATTCTTCACTTCATATTACTCGTAGAATGGAAGAAACTAAAGGAGAGAAAAAAGGACTTGCATAATTATATATGGCCATCTCATTACATAAATGTTTTAAAAAATAAAAACATTGCAAACTTCACTCCAAACAAAGAAAAAAAAATTATAGAAGAGTAAGACATACAACATAACATCACCAACATAAAACCCTTAGAACTAATACAAGCCTCTTCCGTTACTTGGAGTTAACTAGTTCTTCACTAAATTCCCAGAGCTTCTTTGCTAATGCTTCATCTCTCGCCATCTTGGTCGGCTTCTCCAAGTTATTGTCCGCGAAATACTTCCCGCTCACTCCCTTCAAACTCGGATGCAGTGCCACATAGCATGTTGTCGATGCTCCTTGAGGAATGCTCTTCCACAAGACGAAAGTGAGAGCCCTCAAAATAACTGCCAGCAAAAGTAAAGTATTTCACAATTATGACTTCAAAAGTTATCGTCGCTTTTGGCGTAGATTAACCATTAGTTTCAAAGGTTCAAGTGGCATACCTATGAAGCACGCGGCATGTCTCCCCAAGTTTGTTTTGATCAAACCAGGATGAACTGAATTCGCAGTCACATTCACGCCTTCTTCCTGTTAACAATGAGAATTTTTCATGAGATATGTTTCTCTCTTCTATTTTTTTTCGATGATGTAGAAGTACCTTCAAACGACGCGCGAGCTCATTGGAGTGCAAGATGTTGGCCAATTTCGACTGCCCGTAAGCTGACATATCATTGTATCTGAAAAACAAGATCGAAACCATAAAGAATTGGCTTTGAGAAGTTCCTTTTTGCTAAACTGATCATGGTTGACTTACGCCTTCTTGTCGTTGAGTTTGTCGAATATGATTCCTTCTTTATAAGGCCCGATGTGAGCTACCGAGGATAGATTCACTATGCGGCCCTCGATCCCTGTCTTCTCAGCTGTGGTTTTTATCTTCTCGAGCAGAAGATTTGTCAGCAGAAAGTGGCCTGAGATTAGAAGCAACATGTTAAAATTGACAATCCTGATGAAATCTGAGTCAAGAATGTTAACATAAGAAGAAAAAAAATACCGAGATGGTTCGTGGCGAATTGCATCTCAACTCCATCCTCCGAGAGCTGGAAAGGGCAGTACATCACACCAGCGTTGTTGCTGAAGATTTGAGAAGCATGAGAACACTCAATCCATGAGAAGCATGTAGTTTGTTGGTTAGTTACTTACATCAAGATGTTGAGAGGAAGATTCATGGCGAGGAATTTGTCGGCGAAGGCCCGGACAGACTTGAGCGAGCTCAGCTCGATCTGGATGATGTCGATTCTGGCAGAGGGAGTGCTCGAGAGGATGTTCTGCTTCACGGTGTTGGCAGCTTCCAAGTTCCTCGCGCCGATGATGACATGGGCTCCTCTGAGGGCCAAAACCCTCGCCGTCTCTGCTCCGATCCCACTGCTTCCGCCTGCTCCGCGTAAAGATCAAATTTTTGGTTAATCTACTTCCTCAAGAAGAGGGGAAAGCGGGGAAAGGGGGGAAAGGTACCGGTGATGATGACGGTGAGGCGAGAGGCGTCGATGCCCTCGGTGACCTGCTCGGCGGTGTTGCCGGAACCGAATCCGCTAGGGCCCTTGATGCCGGTGGCTTCCCTCCAGTATCCCATGGCGGCGGAGTAGACTTTCAGCAAAGGAGTAGAAGAGAGAGGAGGAGAGGAGGAATCCGGCGACGGAGATAGAGGAGGGGGAAGAAGGAGACGATGGTCTTTATAGCGGCCGTCGCGTCCTCGGCAATGGATCGATCGACGTGGCTGGGTCCGCCGTTGCTTCCGTGCCAGGCATTCGCGATTCGCGCGAAGATTGACGTGAAGCAGCGAGGAACAACGCCGGGGTCAACACGACGACAGGGTGGCAGCTCTGGTGGAAGGTTAGTCAACAGCGGCGGCGAAATATCTTATTCCAACGAAAGGAGTAAGAAACTACCCTAACACCGTAACGGCGGCCATGCGACCTTCTAGAAGGATGGATGCTTCGAACATTAGATCTTTCTAGAAATTTGCTTTAATACAAAATTAAAATCAAAATTATAGAAAAAAAAATCTCAACAATTTCTTTAAAATATAAATTAAATATATATGGCTAAAAATTAAAAACAGAGAAAATTAAAAAAAAAACATCCCATGTTTAACATTGTTTAGATGAGTGCTCCTTTTATAACAATCATCTAATGTGAATGTTTTACTATAACTTTTTCTTTACGGTAAATTTATATAGTCAGAATTTGACTGGCCAAAATTGATTTTTAATACATGCATATAATTAACATGCATATATGATATTACTAAAATACCCTTGATGATAGTTTACAAAGTACATTCTAGTTGGCCAGATTCTAACCATTTAGTAATGTTCTTTTTTTTTTAATAGTTAAAACTACAAAATAATTGGTGTTTAATGTAATAGTTACTATATAATTGTTAGCTTACTTTTCATTACTATAGTTACAACTATAGAAAAATTACTATAATCATTACAATATTATCTTACTATTATATTATGTAAAAGGTAAAATCCCACCTAATTGAAAGGGAGTAAAATTAGATAAGGATGTAAACGAATTGAATTGGTTTGCAAACTTTTCCAGCCGGTTTTAAAAATGTTTGATTCATAATTAAAATTATCAAATTTGAATAGAATTCAAACATGTTTAATATTTTTTTCAAGCCAAATTTAAACTTATACTATTTTGAAAAAAAATATTTTGATATAAATTATATGATAGAATATCCTTTTTGATTTTGTTTGAAAAAAGTTGGACGATTTGTTAAATATTGAATTACCTTTTAATCTTTATTAGTCATGAAAAAAAATAATGTATGCTCTATATTTCATTAGAAAATATTCTTTTATTTTAATACTATTATATTTTATCTTAAACTAGAATAACATTATAATAATTTAAGAATATATCAAAATATTTTTAAAATCATTTTAATTTAGATAAAATTACTCAAACATCATTATAATTATGGATTAAAGCGTGGCGGCTGGGGTAGGAAAGTCAACAAACACGGTGAAATTTATTATTCCAACGAAAGGGGGAAGAAGCTACCTTAACGCCGTAACGGCGGCCATGCGACCTTCTATAAGGATGGATGCATATTGGATCTTTCTATAAGTTTACTTTAATAAAAATTAAAATTAAAACTAAATTAAATTAAATTTTAAGAATAAAAAATCTCGTAAAAATTAAAATAACTCGTGGAATCTCAATGAGTGCTACGTGTACCAAGTGGTGTTTGTTTTTTATTTTTATTATTCTATTAGGCTAATAGCTATGGCTAGCTAGCTGTAATCATATTAATTTATAATTATTACCATTTGTAACTGGAATATACTTATTAATTTTTATAACTATTTTAAAGTGATTTTAATTAATTTAAAATAATTTTAATAAAATTTAAATTATTTTGACAAAAATATTTTGATATAATAATAATTAGAATTTAAAATTTATAATTCAAGGTTTTAGAATTTAATATTTAATACAAGTATATAGTTCCTAGCTTGCTACATCAACTTACATAATAAAATAAGGAGTATTTTAGGAATAAAACATCTGCCCTCTTATAATTGGACTTCTTTAAAATAAAAAAAAAATATCTATGGCTAAAAATTATCCCGTATTGAAAAAAATTATAATAATTTAACAAAAAATTATGTAACATTTTTTAGGTTAGTTAAAATTATTTTAATTTAATGGAAATAACTCAAATAGTACTGTAATAATTTTAATCAAAATTATTGTAGTATTTTTTTTTTCTAAAACTACTATTAAAAATATTCAAATAAGGATATATTTTTAAGAAAAAAAATTTTTAAAATATTTTTTTAAAAAAATTACCATATTAATTATATATAACTTGGCAGCCATTTTAGAGAAAAAAAGTATGAGTCAAAATTAAAATTAAAATTAAAATTATTATAATAAAAATTGAAGAGAAAAAGCAGAGGAAGCAATTGGATATTAGATAAGTCGATTTGCTTAATGGGAAATGGAGAAAAGAATATTGACTAAAACATCTTTTTTTTTAAAAAAAAAATAGATAAATTATTTGCTTTGTCTATTTCGAGGAAAATTTGTCCTTATTCATCGGAATTCAATATCGTTGAAAGAAAAAAACAAACCATTGTTTGGTGGAAGTTTCTTATTATCATCATCATTATCTTCTTCTATTAAAAAAATATCCTCATTTATAATCAATTGTCATAATAAATATATATACTTTTTGTTTTTTATGGAAGAATTGTTTGCAATTTATGTAGAAATAGTTGGCATTGAATGCTATCCATCAATATTCAAATGTTCTTTAAGACCATCAAAGTAAACAATTTTGAATTTTCAAAATGGGCCATTGAATTCCCATGTTTTTTACAATTCTTGATTATTATTTATTTGTTATATTCTTCATAGTCATTGTTTACGTACCAAACTCATTAGTCAATTCCCACCATTAAGGACGTATGACGTAAAGTTGAATATTTTGTAGGAGAAGATAATTCTTTTTTAAAAAAAAAAGAAAGGTTTTTGGAACAAACGGTATAAACTTTTATAGATGCTTAATTATTCCTTTTATCTTTTTTTTTTCTTTTGGACTCCATTCTTTTATAAGCTTCAAGAAAAGAATATTTCATAATATATAAGTGTCTCTTTTTTAATTTTTTATGTTTTTATTAGTATGTATGAACTTCGGAGTTAGGATGGGATCCCATATATGATCACACCCTAAATAACTTTGTCCCTATTGGTACAAGAGGGTGGTAAAACAAACAAATAAGAAAATTAAACTTCTAATCAATGGATACTAAGTATACATAAATTATATTTTATTTAGCATTTAGGATATAATATTTAAGTTAAAAAAAAATAAGGCTGAATGCTGATGGATGGATGTACAACATCTCATCCCCATATATGAAAATGTTGTGCTACACACATTGACACATATCTATGGACACCTAGTATTAATTTATTTTAGGATTTAGGATATAGTATTTAAGTTAAAAGGAAGTGAAAATTAACTAGATGCTCACAAATAAATGTGCAACACATCATCCCCCCCCTCTATATATATATATATGGGGTTGATACAATGCGTCCCTATATTAATGACAATGACATTGTCTATGGCCATCATAAATCGGGACAGTTGAAAGTGATCTAGGAGCCCCCACCCACTCAATCGTGGATGGTGCCACTGATATATATATATATATATATATATATATATAGAAAGAGAAATTTCATACTTATCTCATAAATTTGAAACAATGAATTAATAAATAAAAGAATTCTAATTAATTAATATAATTTAATTTAATAAAGTGCATACTATTTCAATTTTGACTAAGTTAGTCAACTTCCATATGGCTAGTTAATTTAACACGAGAGATTTGACTAGCTAACATGATTTGATTCCTATGAAAATGATACTTAATTTGGGGATTAAAAAACATTAGAAAGTTAAATGATATTTAACTTCTCTTTGCACATGTAGAAAGATGGACATCTAAAATTCATTTTTTTTTACTCGTGTAAAGAAAAATTTGATTTAAGATAGTATGGGCTCATACTTAACATTTAATAAATATGTCAGATGAATAATAATAAAAATAAAATTTATTTAAATATACATGATAGAATAAAAAAACTTGATAATGCACTTAAAATCTTATTTAACATTAACCAAAATAAATCATGCTGTCAACATTTAAAAGATCTAATCTATCACACATTTATGTGACAATGTTAAGATAAATCTATAATTAAATATGATGGAGAAAGGGAGAAAAGTCTCCTATTATATAATAAGAGGTTACAGTGAAGGGCGAGAGAGATCACACATAGTAACCTATAACAATAACTATGATTCTAAGATTAAGAAGGACAAAAAAAAAAGTTGTATAGCAAATTGCATAAAAAACGATTGAAGTGTCAATCAAAATAATGATCGTGTTACATGATGCAGTGGTAAAATACTTGAACAAACAAATGAGAAAATCAAAGTTCAAATCCTAAATGTGCATATATTATGCTATTGAGCTTTGGAGAATTAGGGAAGGTCTCTACCTCCATAATTAATCGGATGGAACTTAAACATGTATCAAGCAACTAGCCCAGTCAACGCCGGCTCAAGTATCTATGAAGCCCCAGGTGAAAAAAAAAACTTTTAAACTTTTAATATTTTTAAAAATTATATATTTATCTTCATCTTTTTTATCCGATAATCATCGACGTATTTAATTTTTTATTATTAAAAATATAAGTTTTTTCAACGGTTTTGTATATCCAAAATCATTTTTAATAGAAATATTTATATGTAAATAATAAAAAAAATATAGGTGTCTAATATTTTATCAGAATTAACATACTTAAAATTAAAGGAATAATAAAATCTAATTTATGTTATATACTGTTGGTGCGGGAAACATCCGACGATCGAACCTATATTTTGATTATGTCAAAGGGTTCAAAATTAAGATGCTTTGTTATCTAATGTGTATGATTAAGTGTTTCAGGAAAGTTCTAGCTGCGTTTAGGCAAGTGGAAAACTCTAGGGGGTGGTAACCCTAGGTCATAGGGGGTGGTAACCCTATGCGGGAAGTCTTGGTGGGTCGGTGTTTCGGGCAAAAATCCTAGGGGGTGGTAACCCTAGGTTAAAATCCTAGTGTCGCGAACCGGGTAGAAGTCTGGATGGGTCGAGGACCGGACATCCAGCATGAAGACCGGAAGCATCGGACGCTG